>PISX010002082.1:0-171634 GCA_004024625.1 Mellivora capensis
CGTCACCCAGTGCGCATCACGACAAGTGCCCTCCTTAACCCCCATCACCTGTTCCACCAATGCCTCCAGTCCCCACGCCCTCTGGTAACCAGATTTGTTCTCTGCAGATAAAAGTCTGTATTTTGGTTTGTCTCCCTCTCTTTTGATCTTCTGATTTTTAAAAAAATCTCATTTTTCAGTGTTCCAAGATTCACTGTTTACACACCACACCCAGTGCTCCATGCAATCCGTGCCCCCCTTATTACCCACGACCAGGCTCACCCCTCCCCCCACCCCTCTTCCCTCCCAAACTCTGTTTGTTTCTCAGAGTCCACAGTCTCTTGTGGCTCGCCTCCCCCTCTGATTTCCCCCGATTCTTATAAGAAAATTACTTTCAGATCTTCCAAATGACATCCCTCTCCTCCACGTTTTCAGGTCTTCTGAAGGGAAGGGAGTATAAGGCAAGACTACTGATTTTCTTTTTTCCACATAGATTGATAAATTAACATTGACTGGGATGTTTTCTCCCTTCCTCCTTCTTCACTCCCTGCAACTGAAGAAGCGGTCAGGGAAAAGAACACCTGTTTGGAAGGATTACGGGATTCGGGCGATACAATCAAGTGAGTGTGCAAGGGAGAAAGCCCAGCGCTGCACACATAAAAGGGGGAAAAACGAGACAGCACTTCTTCTGACAACTAATACCCCTTTTTGGGGCTTTCGGTTTATGGATCTGTGTATCTCTATTCTAGAGAGCTCAGAAACAGCCTGGAAAATAGGAAGGAATTTAGTGTGAAATAGGGTCGCGTTTCGAAGTAGTGGGGAAAAGATGAGGGTAGTGCCTGGTGTCAAGACGAGAGACAATCCATTAGGAGGCAAACGTCCTTTCCCTGCTCTATTTCCCTGTAAGTGGTGTCTGTCACACAGATTCTCAGACATCTGGTTAGGCAGCCACGGAGGGTGCCGTTTGGGGGCACTTGAGGTGAATATTGTTGGCACTCAACTCTTTCCCACCACCTTGGCTAACCCAGTCCCGAGTCAGCTTATTTTCGAAGACCTCTCTTATATATCTGACTTAAATCTATCAAATTTCAGCAACCCCCCCCCCCCCACCGACTGGCGCATCCTCCCCAGGGATGAATGTTCTAATTCCATTTCTCTTTGTTGAGAATCAGCCACAGTGGGTAGGATAGCTGCTCACCTCGTAGCTGCTTCAACGTGTAAAGGACCCAGGCCACTAGAGTGCCTAAGTTGGTCATGACAGATCGCCACTGGGGCATTCTGAGCTGGGCTTCCAACCACGAGGGGAGGTACACCTCACAGCAAATTCATGTTGTCTGTATCCCATCAGGAAACTCTCGCTCTGTAATAGACCTGATTTATCAGTCGGCAGCAGAGTTCCAGAAATGGCACTATAGGCTGGGCAAGAAACAAGTCAGGGAGGTTATCCTGAGGGGTGCGTGACCTTGAGAGGGGTGCTTAATGCGACATTTCCTGGCCATGTATTATTCTCATTTGGTGATCTCACATTCTTGGCGGGTGCTTTTAGTGTCTGAGAACACACTTGGGCTGTATGAATAGCCATCGTAGAAGCAGAGCTATAGTCATTCTTTTTATTTCCAGTTGCTGTGTCTAATTCTTTGCGAGAGTGTGTCTGATGTTGGGGGGCCAGAGTGGTGGGTAAGATGGAAAGGGGATTATCTTTCAGAAATCATGGAATTCAGGAGAATTGGAGTCAAATGGCATATTGCACACCGACCACAAAGTCCACCCATAGGGGCAAGCTTCTTGTCACAGAGTCACTTCCCCCTTGCCCAGGGAGGCAATGCATTTTGGTGAGACCATCTCCCGGCAGGGAGTCCTCATCCCACTGAAGGCGGAGCTTACCTGCTCCTGGGATGCTGCCTTGGGGTTTTGCTGATTCAACTATTCTGCCACACTAATGCGTGGGAAGTGACAGGATGATATCTAATTTTTTTAAATTTATGGATAAAAATCCAGAAAATTATGTTATTAAATGGCCCAGATATTTTTAGATACTTGCTTATCTAAGGTCCTTTGTAGTTCACAATGATGCTTTAATATGTTATCTCTGATAAACCGTTTTCTCCGTTCAAGTCCTAGAATCTAGAAACACCCAGTATTCACTTCCTGTTTCAGTGATTGATTTTCCAATATAAGGTCTGCGATTTTTTCCCCAGTATTATCATGTGTTTCGGGCCCCTTTTCTGTGTCAGACCATCTACTTCCAAACAGTTTCTAGTTTTGTTTTGTTTTTTTTTTTCAATAAGATGGCTCACCCGGGTGCGTCCATTCTGCTAAGTGATAGTGATTTCTCACAACTTTGCTCACGGAATAGCTGCATCAGATACACAAAAGCTGGCCCTGAGTCAAGGGTTTCCAAAGTGAATTCTAGGTTCCCGTGAGCCTTGTGTTTTCTGCATGGCTTGGATGTCAGCGCACCTGGTCAGGGAGAACGGTTTTGCTATGATTCAAGACTCCAGGCAGACAACTGATGAAGGACCTCCCTCTGCTGCAGCTGACACACTGCAGCCCCTCCCCCGCCCCCAGGGGGTCATTTTTGCTCTATATATGACTTTGCTCTCTGATATGACTACTTGTTTGCATGGATTCTAATGCACGGCTGCCTGGGACCAGGGATTCTACATAAACAGTCTTTTTCCATTTTTAATCTCAGATGCCTTTCAAATATCTTTTTTTAAAAGATTTTATTTACTTATTTGACAGACAGAAATCACAAGTAGGCAGAGAGGCAGGCAGAGAGAGAGGAAGGAAGCAGGCTCCCTGCTAAGCAGAGAGCCCGATGCGGGGCTCCATCCCAGGACCCTGGGATCATGACCTGAGCCGAAGGCAGAGGCTTTAACCTATTGAGCCACCCAGGTGCCCCTCAAATATCTTTTTTTTTTTAAAGATTTTATTTATTTATTTGACAGACTCAAGTAGGCAAAGAGGCAGGCAGAGAGAGAGGAGGAAACAGGCTCCCCAGTGAGCAGAGAGCCCGATGCGGGGCTCGATCCCAGGACTCTGGGATCATGACCTGAGCCGAAGGCAGAGGCTTTAACCCACTGAGCCCCGCCTTTCAAATATCTTTGAATCTCAAGACAGAGTTAGAACTAGGATACTGGTGGGGAACAAATTTGATTATCAGACCCTGTGCCGTATGTACAAGCATCCCTTCCTTCTGCAGCCCAAGTTTTATTATTAGAGGAGCTTGTGTTCCCACTTCTCCAGAATATTCCTCCCTCACTCATGCAGATCTATTCCTGGAGGGTCCCACCGGGACCCCTACAACTCCCACTATCTGAATTCCATAGGTAAACATAGCTTAGGCTATGTTTTAGCATTAATACCCAGTTCTGGCTCCAAATATATAACAGCTCTTTACCTCTCAGATTAGTTTACGTGGTGAATTGGGGAAATGATTATGTAATTTTTATAAGTTTGATTTCCTTTTGCATAAAACAGTGCTTTACTGACAAATAGGATGTCACGTAAGAATGCTCACAGATATAAACTATTTGGATATTCCAGGCACGAAAATAAGGATTTAAATAAAATCTCCTTAAGTATAAAAGACACATGACTTAACAACTGTTGACCATGACTGACTATCGGTCATAGAAAATTCTCCCAGCTACGTGTGTTCCTCTGTGTCATTATCTTCCTTGTTTACTCAAAAAACTATTGAGCAGCCTCTATTTGCTCAAAATGAGCACCAAAAGATAAACTAGAGTCCTCACGACGTAATAAACTCAAAGTGTATTTAAGACTAACAGATAACAAGAATAGGAGTAGTTTTGGGGAGGTAGGGAAATCAAAGAAGACTATCGGAGGTTGTGTTCTCACTTGTCTGCTGCACTTACTTGGGATATACTTTCTCTTTTGGTAGATAAAAGAGAGAAAATGTTGGGCGCCTGGGTGGCATAGTTGGTCAAGCAACTGCCTTCGGCTCAGGTCATGATCCTGGAGTCCTGGGGTCGAGTCCCACATTGGGGTCCCTGCTCGTGAGGGAGTCTGCTTCTCCCACTGACCTCTCCCCTCTCATGCTCTCTCTCTCTCTCTCTCTCACTCAAATAAATAAATAATTAAAGAGAGAGAGAGAAAATGCATACTTTAATTTATACCTTAACCTGTAGTTAAGGTGCCTCTTGCACATTCGATGCAGCCTCAGGCCAGCATAGGACGAAGTCTGAGATAGCAAAGCTGTTAGGTGAGACTCCTTCTGTCCACCCTGGCTTAGGGTAAACCTTTATCCTTTGGCGTCTGGTCCACCTTAAAACAGACTCTCCGCCAGCCACTCTGGGGAGTCAGCATGACCTGTTATTATAGTTATAATGCATCCCACTGACAGACACCCAATAGACCCAAGATATTTATTTGCCCCACAAGAGTTTAACCTATGTTTTGAGGTCCTGCAACAAGTGATTGAGCAATGTAAACAATATGGAATGCGGCTTAGTTTAAAAGACCAGGATGGGGGTGCCTGGGTGGCTCAGTCGGTTAAGCGTTGGACTCTTGATTTTGGCTCAGTCCATGATCTTGGGGTTGCGAGATGGAGCCCCGCGTGGGGCTCTGCACTGGGCATGGAGTCTGCTTAAGATTCTTTGTCTCCCTCTCCCTTTGCTCTTCCCCTGCCCCCCAAAAATTAGAATAAAAAATAAGAGGACCAGGATGAAATATGGAGCAGTTAACTATCTGGGTAGAGTTGATGCAGAAGGAAAAAATCAATCATCACCCACCCTCCTGCCTGCCCTGCGAACATCACCCCCACCTTCCTTGAAATGGGGCCTTTACTCTTTCAGCTTTGGGAAGGATCTTCCTGCCACCGTGATCTCCCTCATCGGTTTGCACACATGACGTTCCCTCTCCTGGAGCAGAGCTTTTTAACTTTCACGTGCATATAAATCATCTGAGGATCTTGTTGAAATGCCAAGTATGACTCAGAAAGTCTGGGGTTGTGGACGGAGATTCTGGATTTCTTACAAGTTCCCAGGTGGTGCTGGCAGTCTGAGGAGAGTCACGGCCCCAGTGTTGGCCTCATTGTCAGTGGCTTCCGGACACGTGGTTTTATAGACCGCCACAACAGTAATAGTAACAGCCACTGCATCAATGAAAGAACCGAGCAACAAACCCTCTCAGGGACAAATCAGCTTGCCAACTCTTCATTGCCAATCGCTTTGTCAAGATAAGGCACTGAACATATGCGTGGGTATGACTGCCATAGCCTACAGGAAGGTTATTTCAATTCCAAAGAAATAGAATGGCCATAGCTTCAGAAGGGGACTTTTTGAATTGAGTAAACTTAACTTTGTGAAAAGCTCACAACACTCCTTTAATTTTTAAAATTTGGTCCATCTAGACTGGGAGCACTAAAGGCATATGCAGGAAAAATTGGCCTGCCTGAAGTCTGCTGTGTCTCTAAGTCTCAGGTCTAGGGTCACCTTGTCCAAGAAGGCTTTTCTCATCCCAGACGTGGGGTTGGATGTCCCTCCACCACACCCTAGGAATCCCCATGCATGACACCGTCCTCACCCTCATCACTCTCCATCGTCACTGCTTGTCTTCCTGTCTGGGGTCCCCAGCGGTCCCATGTCTTTCCTTTACCTTTGTATCCCAAAGCCTCAAACATTGCAAGTACATGGGAAATACCCTGTAGTTGAATAAACGCCTGAAATAATGGGTCAATCTAACAATATTACTGGTGAATTCGATGTCTGGTATTAGGTAGAGTTAGTGACATTTTTTTTGAAATGGTCCAAAATCATGGTGTATACGAAATCAGAGACTAAGTGTATACATTAAGAATCTTTTCATGTGGCATGTTTTTTGAGTGCGCAGTAAAACATATAGATCTTCACCTTGAATCTGACCAGCCCTTTCCTTATTTGACAGATAGAGATCACAAGTAAAGAAGGAAAGAAGCAGGCAGAGAGAGTGGAGGAATCAGGCTCCCTGCTGAGCAAGGAGCCCGATGTGGGACTCGATCTCAGGACCCTGGGATCATGACCTGAGCTGACAGCAGAGGCTTTAACCCACTGAGCCACCCAGGTGCCCCTGACCAGCCCTTTCCAACACTTGCTTTGAACTGGCCAAGTGATATTCTGCTCTGTGAACTTGCAGATACATTTTTCTGGTCTTCTAAATGAGACACAGTGAGCTTTAGAGGGTTCTTTTGATTTATGAATCTGCTATGATCCCCTGGGCTCTTGACAATGGATAGCAAACATGCATTTCTTATAACATTTCTTAATTTCTTCCCACTTGTTAGCCTGTCGTATGACGGACTTAGTTTGCTCTTTCAAAATAAACAGCTCATGCAGGATACAACTCAAAGTTCATCATAAACTTGTTGAGCACTGGAATATATTGGGGATTAAGACAGAAATATCAAATAAGAAAATATCAACTATTAAATAAGAAATGGCAAGTAGGTCACTTGGTTGAGAATTATGCTCAATAATGGGCAAAATTCCTCCTTTTTCAATGATGGTGACAACTTTATAGCTGTGTGTCTGCGAGTGTGGTGTGTGTGTGTGTGTGTGTATCTGTGGACATGTACATCACTTACTAGTGACTATTTCTGGGATGAGATCACAGAAGACTTACATTTTCTAGATTGTATATTTGTCTTAACATTTGTATTTATTACTATAGCAAGTATTTTCCATTCTAAGCAAAAAGACAATTCAGAATTTAAAAAGAAAAAAACTTATGAGAGTTTCATAGCTGCCCACAAGTACAGTCTTTCCTACACACAAAAATAAGACACTAAAACACACTCAGCATGAAGTTTCCACAACAAAGAAGAGGGATTTGGGTTGTCTTAACACTTTTAACTGGCTGTAAAAAGCACTCATAAAGTATTTTTTATGTTTACAAGTCTTGTAATATAATGACGTAAGAGTTTTTAAAGTAAAATATACATACTTAGGGAAATTTTAAAAGTTAGCAGTGATTTAGTAGAGAAAATTTAATTTAAAAACCTTATTAAAACCTAATCTGGTCAGTTTTGCAAAGAGAAGGAGCAAATGTTGTTAAGCCACTTAATGGAGACATTAAGAACTGACTTCTTCAATAAGTTTTAAGGTGCCTACTAAAAAGCACATTTTAAAAAGAGTCATATACATCCTAATAACATAAAGCCTTCCAAAACTAAATTTGTATATCTATAATTTTAAAAAAAGACTTTCTTTCTTTCTTTATTTGAAATAGCGATCGCTTCTCGGCCTTTTGGCTAAGATCAAGTGTATTTATTTGAGATAGCGAGCACCTAAGAGGGTGAGGGAGAGAAGCAGACACCCTGCTGAGTGCAGAGCCCCAAGTGGGCTCCATCCAATGACCCCGAGATCAGGACCTGAGTCAAAACCAAGAGTTGGATGCTCAAAAAACTGAGCCACCCAGGCACCCCTATAATTTTTTAAAAGACCTGATTTATCCACTTGAGAGAGGGGGAGCACAGAGGGAGAGCAAGAGGAAGAAGCAGACTCCCCCCTGAGCAAGGAGCTTGACACAGGACTCAATCCCAGGACCCTGGCATCATGACTTGAGTGAAAGGCAGATGCTTAACTGACTGAGCCACCCAGGCGCCCCTGTAATTTTTTTAAATATAGCAATTTCTCCGTCTGTAGTCAAATGTGGAAATCTGTGTAATTCCGACCATGTTACTGTTACAAAAAGGAAAGTCCTGCCTCCTGTATCACCTCTTCAAAAATCCATTTCTGTTCCAGTGCAGTTCAGTGGGCATTAAAGTTTCAAACTTCATCTAAAATTATGATTAACTATTTGGATATTTATTTGACTTGAAACCAACTTGTCTCAATTAAACTGTTCATTCTATAAATCTTTGCTGAATGTTCGCTCTGTGCCAGGTACTGTCCTGGCACTTGGGATACATCATAAAGAGAACAGAGTGGGCTGCCTTCATGAAGTCTCTATGTGGGAAAGAATAAAAATGAACATAATAAATGTGTAAGTTGTGTAGCACATTCTTATTAAAATTATTTGGTGGGTATATTAGTCTGCTAGGGTTGCCTTAACAAAATACTATAGACATTTAACCCACTGAGCCACCCAGCTGCCCCCATTGCAGGGTTTTGAGCGGAGGTGTGATATGGTCTGATTTACATATCCGTGTAGTCATGAAATTATTATTTTAAGGCATTTTGGTGAATAATTAATGAGGAACACACAGTTACATTTGACCCTTGAACAAGATGGGTTTGAACTGCATAGGTCTACTTAAATACAGATTTTTTTCAGTAAGTAGAACACACTGGTATAAATGTTAATTTCCTTATAATTTTCTTCTTAACATTTTCTTTTCTCCAGCTTACTTTAAGAATACAGTATACAAGGGGCGCCGGGGTGGCTCAGTGGGTTAAAGCCTCTGCCTTCGGCTCAGGTCATGATCCCAGGGTCCTGGGATGGAGCCCCACATCGGGCTCTCTGCTCAGCGGGGAGCCTGCTTCCTCCTCTCTCTCTGCCTGCCTCTCTGCCTACTTGTGATCTCTCTCTCTCTGTCAAATAAGTAAATAAAATCTTTAAAAAAAAAAAGAATACGGTATACAAAATACATGTTAATTAACTGTTTATGTTATAGGTAAGGCTTCCGGTCAACAGAAGGCCATCAATAGTTGAGTTTCAGGGAAGTCAGAAGTTCCTTGTGCAGGGGTCATCACCCCTACCTTACCCTGTGTTGTCTGAGTCAACTGTAGATTACCTGCATCTTTTTTTTTTTTTTAACCTGCATCTTTTATAACCTTGATTTGAGTCTAAATTTAAAGTCAAATTATCTGGAGAACTTCCCACTTACAAAGTTTTCCAAAGTGTGATACATACATAAGTAATCCTTCCTTCTACATATCTATTACTTTTTCTTTTTTCTTTCTTCTATTGAATGTGGTTACACATTTCCCGTGTTCATTTGAAATATTTTGAACTAAGTTTTATCTAATTATGTATACTTAATATCCATGTTCTAAGATACTTTTGAACAAACTTCATTCTGTGGTAGCTTGGTTATGCAGATATACAGAGAAGAGAACCGTCAGAAATGACATTACTTTGTGCCCTTTAAAGACTACTTTGAGGGCTAATTGTGTACCGTTGTAATACAAAGTCTATTTCATCGTTTGGCTTTAACAAAATCATGGTCATTGACTATCTTGCATTCAAGAGAAACAGAAACTGGATTGTTACTTTTCATTTCTATGATTTCTTTGTCCATTAAAACAACAACAACTTGTTTTTAAGATAGTGGGTAAACGTTGATGCGAACACAAGAGTAGGTTCACTGTTAGGTAAAACTGTGAAGCAGGTCAAGTTTGTCTTCCTCTTCCTCTTTTAGTTCAGGGAAATTCATCAGAGTATCTCCAGCCCCTAGCAGGGTACAGGGCCCCTAGTAGGTGCTCATTGTTATTCCTGTAATGAGTAGTGAGTTCCCTAGGACGCCTCTCACACGGACCCGTTTGTGATTTGGGGTCCTGCACCGCTGGAGTGCTTGCATCCAACAGACTGCCGGAGGGAGTGGGCAGCCTCTGCCCGAAGTTACGAGCTAAGGGTTGAACTCTGAGTGTCAGTGGGGAGTGTTTTAAAGTGCAGAATTTTCCCCGGGAGCATCGCTGGTCACAGCACCGGTCCCACCCCTGATGAACTATCTCCTTCGCTCGTCACGGGCCGTGTGAGAGGGGCACTTGGCCCACTGCCTTACGACACCACGTCCTGAATTATTTTTATTTCTTGAACTGCTGATCCTAACGCAATTGCCCTCCGCTTGCAGACCTCCTGCTCACGGGGTGCACGACGAGGCAGGACCCGAACCCCGCTGCGGGCCCTCCCGCGCGCGTCCGATAGGCCGCACGCGCGGTGTCGCGGAGACTGGGCGGGGCGCGGGGTCCTCTCCGACGCCGGACGGCGGGGGCAGCGGCCCGTCCGGCACGGGCCCGGCCAGGCCCTCGGCGGTGCAGCCCAGCCTCCGCGTACTGACTCGCGGCCCCCGGCCGAAGGCGCCGCCGCTGGGAGGCACCGGCCGGGGCCGCGCGCTGTGCACAAACGCGTTCCAAGAGCGCGGAGCCGAAAGACGCGCGTTCGCGCCGGGTTGCTTCCACGGCGGCTTCGCGGCCCTTGCGAACGGCCTTCTCCGGCCCGAAGGCGGACTGGCTCGGCCTCCCCGCGGGAGCCCTCCCGCTCCCACGCCCGCCCCAGGCGTCCTGCACCCCGGCCTCCGACCCCGCACAAGGGGGACAGGGCGGGTCTACGCTGACTGGAGGAAGCGGGCGCCGCGCAAGGGCTCGAAGCTTGTCCGACGACGGTCGCTCGCTCGTGCGTCTGACACAGCCGGGGCCGCAGGGCGCAGACTGGGCGAAGGCCCCAAGCAAGCCGCCCCCGCGCTGGCAAAAACCCCGAAGCTCCGACCCGGGGCTCGGCCCGCCCCCCTCCCCGCCCCATTGGCTCGGCCCGCCCCCCTCCCCGCCCCATTGGCTCGGCCGCCCCACGCGTCACGCCTGCGACGTCGACGCGCCCTACCGGCGAGGGGCGAGGCTCCGGACGCGCGAGGCGGAGCAGGCGCGCACGCGCAGGCGGTAGGGTCGGGTCCGGACGGGGGAGGGGAGGGGGCGGTGTTCCCGGTTTCCTGGGTTACCTGAGGGGGCGGGGGTGGGGAGTTCGCGGCGGCGGCGGCGACAGCGACGACGACTGGGGATTCTCCCGGTGAGTGGAAGCGCGCGGCGGCAGCCCCACAGCAGGTAAAGGCAGCCGCTGGGCGCCGATGACGCCGGCCGAGGGGTCCCGGACACTGTCCGCGGCCTAGAGGGATGGGGGTTTAGGGGCGGCGGCGGTCAGCCGGGGCGGGGGGCTCGCGGCCACCCGGCTGAGGGCGCGGGGGACTCGGCCCCAAGCCCGTCCTCGGGCGTCCTCCCGGCTCCGGCTCTCTGAGACGTCCCCCCTCGGCGCCCGGGCAGCCCTGGGCGGCCGCTGAGCCGCGGGCGGGAGCGCCGCGCTGCCCCCGGACCCTCGCGGCGGCCACCCGCCACTAACTTTATTTCCCGGCGCGGGGGAGGGCGGGTCGGCCGGCGGCGACTTGCTGCTGGCGGGGTCGTGTGTGTGGTGCGCTGCGGTGGCACGGGGTCCCCCCGCCCGGCCCGGCCCGCAGGTCGACGGCGGGAGCGGACTGTTTCCGCGCCACCACCCTGAGGTCGCTCCTGGCGCTCGGGTCCCGCCGCGCTGTCCCAGCTGTCATCTCCCCCGGGTGCCTCGCTCTGCAGCCTTCCCGGCGCCTGTGACCCCCTCGGCCGGGGAGCGAGACGCTCCGGAGAGTCCCCGAGACGTCTGCCGTCTGTCCGGGCGTCCCTGGAGCCTGGCCGAGGGTTCCCTTTGCCTCCGGTACGATTCAGCTGTTAGAGAGACGACCCAGGAGACCCCCGCCCCTGCCGACCCCACAGTGTGCTGCTCGACGGGCTGTGGAGCCGTGGAAGGGCTGGGGTCTGAGGCTTTAAGAGCCGCTCCCTGGCCTTCCCTCTTATCGGGCTGAACAAAACAAACCAGCCCCGCGTGCTGGGCAGACTCCGCACCCCGCGACCGCACTTGTTTCGAGCAGACAGAAAATGTTGAGGGAGCCGCGTCTCGTGCTGAATGCGGACCAGCATTTCCTTGAACACTGAGTTCAGCTCTCATTTTTCCCAGGCTTTGTGGAACACATCGATAGGACAGACTGAATTGAGCTTTTCTTCCTGATGGTTCCTGGCTGGCCTGCTGCTGCTTTAAACTTCCACACCCAGAAACCTTAAGCTAATAAAGATGTTGATTCTGAGCTTTCATTTTATAGATGCAGTTATTAATCTGGGGTATCTGTTTTAAAGAGCTTTGCAACTAGTCAGCAACTTTTTTCCCAATAGCTCTTTGCTGTCCTCCATATTGTTACTGCCTAAAGATTGGAGGATTTGGAGAAGAGGAAGAATTAGGAGAAAATGAGTTATTATATAATTTAACTTACATGGAAGCAGTTTGAAAGCTTTAAAATGATGTATAAATTTAGTAAATATTTATGGAGCATGGACTGTGTGCCCGTTTTCTGAACAGATAAATATCCCCTCCTTCATGGAGCTTACATCCTAGTGGGGGATCTCAGATAATAAAATATGTGCTATGTCATTTTGTGTTAAGGACTATAGACGAAAAAGCAGGAAAGAGGGAGGATAAGGGGAGAGGGTTGCAATTTTAACGGGAGGTAGCCAGGGGAGACTTCCTGGAGAATGTGGCATTTGAGCCCATGATCCGAAGAAGTGGGAAAGTACTCCATACCCCTCTCTAGGGGAAGAGTGTTGAAGCAGCAGGAAAGGCACTTGCAAAACCTTTGAGGCAGGAGTGTACAGGGCATGTTAGAGGACAGCTCCAAGGCTGATTTGGCTATGGTGGAGTGAGTAAAGTAAGAGTAGTAGAATTGAAGTCAGTTAAGTAGGAATGGGAAATCAGGTTGGGTGAGGCCTTGTAGGCCTTTGGACAGACTTGGTCTAACATTCTGAGTGAGAAGGGGAGTCATCCCCCAAAAGAGAAGAGATACAACAGGCTTTTTAAAGGGTCACCCCAGTGGCTGGAGTGGAGAATAGGCAATTTGGGCCAGGGGGAGGGATTGGGCAGCAGTGGAAGCAAGGATGTTAGCTCAGGGACCCTTGCCATAATTCAGGCCGGAGGTGATTATAATTTGGACCAGAGTGGAACTGATGGAGTGTTTGATTTCGGATGAACTGAGGGTAGACTCAAGAGGAGACTTACAGGCATCACAGTGTTTTTCCTAAGTGAGTGTAAAGATGAAGTATACATGTACTGAGATGAGGTTTATGAGGGGTTGGTTAGAAAACAGTAAAATGAGATGTCCAGGTAGAGATTATTAGCTGTAGATTGCAGTGACTTTGTACTGAAGATGTTACATTACTTTGACTTTACCAGGGGCTTAATATTTTCACCCATAAACTGCCAAATATTTTTCCGTATTTGTTTTCTTTTTAGTTCTTTTGGACCAACTTAGTCATTTCATTTCACCAAGGGCAGTTTTGTTCTTATATGCTTGCCCTCAGAGCATCTGTTTGTTAGTTTGAGTTGTAGAGAAGGCCATATAATCCAGAATTTCAGAATACCTTTGTAACTTGAACACCTCAAATAATTAATCTTTTCCCAAATTATGTTTAGATGACTGGCTTAAGTTCAATAATTTTTTTTAAGCCTCAGAACATGGCTTCACTTGGCCATTTGTGAAATTACAATGGAAATGACCTGTATTTTTATTACTTTATTAATGAGTCTGTAATACAGAGGGATTATCCTAATTCTTTAGTTTCATTAAAGATGGCTTGAAATAAATGGGCCATCACATGTTAAATGGAGATCCTTTCATTAAATTATGCAGTATTTGGAACAATAGAATTTGGCCTGTAAAATATGTATCAAAACTATATCAGGCTCGTAGAGTTTAAGGTCTAACCCTCACATTAAGAACCCAGGTTATAAACTAATGTTTTTAAATGGATTTTCAACCTAAATATATTCTGGACGTATATCTTAAAAACTGTCAGATTAACAACTAGTTATAAAATGAACTTGGAGTCAGTGGGAACACCATATTCTCTTTCTTTTGCTATTTCTTCTCACCAGTATTTGTCCGTGTTTCTCTTAATTCTCTTGGCCTTGATTTATAGTAATTGAGAGAGACCTGATACATTTGGAAACTTTGAATGCTTTTCAGGTTTAATAAGGAGTGGGGATCTTATTTAATAATGTGAAAATGTAATGCTTAAAGTGTGATCCTTTTAATTCATCAAGAAAAGAATTAAACAATTTTCCAAAAGGCTAGTCATCGTTGCATCCAAATGTGATTCCTTGAAATTGAAACTCCAAATGCATGAGGAAATAAGAGAACTTCTAGCCACTTTAAATGAGTGGAAGAAATAGATGAACGATAAGGGAGAATACTGCACATACCTAGAAATGTTTATACAACTGTAACCACTCGTCTTTACAAAGTAAAGAGGATAGAGGATTTTTGCCAGAAACCTAAAGAATCACATATTTTAAATTTAAGAATGGAGTCGGGGGTGGGTAGTGAAGCCTAGAAACTATACAATGAACATCTTGACACTTAGTGATTCCTAGAAAAATTATAAATCAGATTGCCAAGCAGATGCTTTGTAATTTGTGATTAGAAAACAAGGCACTGAGTATTAAGACACAACAGTTGTTTTTTTAAGAACAAGTCATACTAACCTCTTGCTTACTTTGCCAAAGGTGTGATAATATTAAATAATCTTTTTAAGTACCTCTCATCTTACAGAGTGCATTCCCATTTATTATTGTATTTAACTCTCACAACATCCCTGTGAAGTAGCATCAGAGGAGGAGGCCTCAATGGTAGGAGCCCAGGGAAGACATGAAGGGGACAGATGTGGTAGATTTTAGAAAGGACTTACTTAGATACAGGATAAAAGAAAAGGAGGAATCAAAGTGGGCTTTAGGGATTCTAGACTGGGTGAATGGTGATGCTGGTAATTGATCTTAAATTTGAAAATATAGGTGGAGGAACAGATTTGGAGATGTGAAATTCATCAGTTCACATCAGTTTGGTGAAAATAGTTATTTTTTAATCAGAACCAAGTCACATGTAATTAAAATTTTCAAAATATGTAGGTCACTCTGGAACTCAGAAAAGTCTTTTTTTTCAAAGATTTTATTTATTTATTTGACAGACAGAGATCACAAGTAGGCAGAGGCAGGCAGAGAGAAAGGAAGGGAAGCAGGCTCCCCGCTGAGCAGAGAGCCCAATGTGAGGCTCGATCCCCAGGACCCTGGGATCATGACCCAAGCCCCGAAGGCAGAGGCTTTAACCCACTGAGCCACCCAGGCGCCCCTGGAACTCAGAAAAGTCTTAACCAAATAAAGAAGTCTTCATTCATTCAGCAAACACATCCTTTCAAATACTTTTGGTAAGGAAGAGAGGACAGTGGGTAGAAGCTTGAGTGGGGAGATGTGATTGGGGAAGGTTTGTTTTTCCTTAAAGATGAAAGAGTCAAGGAACTTTAGTGGACTTATGAGAAGGGTCCATTGAAGAGGAAAGAAAATTAAAGTCACAAAATTGAAGTCTCAAGAGAAAGAAGATAATCAGACATAACCTCAAAGGAAATGGAAGGGTTGGGAACAAGGGTGCAGGTGAAAGGGTTACTCTGAAGAAGGGCAGTGATGCATCTTCCTGTTTAAAAAAAAGAAAAGGAAATAGAGTAGGTACCAATACAATATAGGTACAAGTCCAGGATGGCATCTCTTGTCTCCGTGAAGCCAGTTTATCTGCTGAAATTGAGGCAGAAGAGCATGGGTTGGGGTATGTTCATGGGAAGAGTTACTGTTGTGATTGGGAAAGGGGCTTGATCAGGGACCACTGACCTAATTGCTGGATAGTGATAAACACCCTTGAAATCACAAATGAGGAAAGCAGCCAATTGGAATGGTTAAGGAGTTTTCTCCAGTAGCTTTATGTAACGGTGCAGAAAGCACTGAATCTGGATGAGCATTGGAAAGGTGGGTATGATGTAGAACTTGGATTGGGGGATGGTATAAAGTCAAGGGACTGAGTGATGATGAGGTTGCTAGTGGAAAGGCTGAGCCAGAGGTATCCTGCTTGATTAAGGAAGACAGCCAAGCCAGATGGGTCTGAGGAATGTGCAGAACACAGAGGGTGAAGAATCTCAATGAGGAGTTGTGGGATTTGTGGGAGTGAAGGACTACTAGGGATGGAAGAATGGGCACATGATGGGAGGTCCTAACTCTAAGACTCTGGAGTGGAAACAGTTGCGGGTGATGGTATGGGCCATTGTACAACCAATGACAGTAGGTAGCCAAGATTAATAGTGCTAATTACAGCAATTGTAATATTAATAAAAGCTACCATTTATTGAGTACTGTATACTAGTCACCATACTACATGCCTTCCGTAGGTTATCATACTTATTTTTCACAACCACCTACTAAACCATGCTTACCCTCTACAAAGTAGAGGTCATTGAAGAAGAGGAAATAAAAGAGCTCTGAATCCTAGTATATAGAGATTATTTGTTCTTATAGATAATGCAGCCCTCAGAATAACAGATCTTGTATGGAGAGGAAGTTGTATGACAAAGTTCTCCATAAATGGAGATGAAAGACTCAAAGTCAGGAGTTGACAACTATAAATATAGCTATATTGTAGCCTTAAAAATGGATAAAATGGTATAATAATGATGCACAAGTCACCTTGGAAACCAGGTGATAACCAGAATAATGCTAACTTGTCTTCCTGGCCTGGGATCTGGGTGTATACAGTGATGTATTAAGAGGAGGAGATGAAATGATTGCCTTATGCAAAGGTGAAGGATACAACGATATTTCTTAGCAATGGAACTAGGTAGGGTTCCTAAAGCTAGAGAGTAAAGAATCCATCGAGGAAGAAAGACTCATCTAGTTGTGTGTAAAAAAAATCAGGAAGGATAGATGGGCAAGTAGGGTGATCATATAATTTTTTGACCAAACAAGTGTTATTATTTTTTTAATTTATTTTATTTTTTTAAGATTTTATTTATTTGACAGAGAGAGAGTAGGCAGAGAGGCAGGCAGAGAGAGGGGAGGAAGCAGGCTCCCTGCTGAGCAGAAAGGCTGATACAGGGCTTGATCCCAGGACCCTGAGATCATGACCTGAGCTGAAGGCAGAGGCTTTAACCCACTGAGCCATCCAGGTGCCCCAACAAGTGTTATTTTGAAAATGAAAAGAATGTCATTAATAGTTACTCTGGGACAGCAGGCACAAACCAGAACTGTCATAGGCAAATCAAGATGTTTAGTCTTATTAGTGACAGGTAACTAGAGGAGCTATCACCTTGGAAAGCGGCTGTGGATGTTGAGAATGAATGGACCCCTAAATTAGAGGGACATGAATGGAGCTTACTAAGCTAAGATTATTCTCTTTAGCTCTATAATACTGCTCTAAAATGTTCTGGGTATGTTTTGTTCTATAAGAGTGTGGAGATTTGAAAGAAGTTCTGGATTCATCTCTATATGAAGATCCGTCCATCTCTATATGAAAATTTGGAATCCATTAATGCATAGGTCATACTAGAAACCTTAGAAGTAGATGAGATCATCAAAAGAAAACAAAGAAGGAGAAGTGAGGCAGTGGATAGAATCCAGAAGCTCACCAACATGAAGGAGCTGGTAAACAAGATTCCAACTAAGGAGACTGAACAGGAGTGGTTAGACAGGGTAGAAGGAAAGCCAAAAGAGGTTTGTTATCTCATAAATCCAGAAAGGAGAGATTTAAGAAATGGATGATTTCGTCATTTTATATGCCTTACGTTCTTCAGAGAGGTCAAATATAATAAGGACCGAAATGTGTCCATTGGCAATTAGAAAGTTGTTACTGATCTTGACCTGACTAGTTTTGGGAGAGGAGTGTGGGCAAAAGTCAGACTGAGGTGCACAGAGAGGTGAGGTGAGGGGGGGAAGACCACTTCAAGTGGAGACCACCCTTGAGTAATCTTGAAAGAAGGAGGTATTAACAGGATATACATATATATTTACTTTAGGCAGTAAAGAAGCCAATGGAGATGAGGGGTTAAAAACTAGGAGGGAGGGGTGCCTGGGTGGCTCAGTGGGTTAAAGCCTCTGCCTTCAGCTCGGGTCATGATCCCAGGGTCCTGGGATCGAGCCCCACATCGGGCTCTCTGCTCAGTGGGGGGCCTGCTTCCCCCTCTCTCTCTGCCGGCCTCTTTGTCTACTTGTGATCTCTCTTTCTCTCTCTGTGTGTCAAATAAATGGATAATATCTTTAAAAAAAAACAAACCACACAACTAGGAGGGAGCTGGATTTCCAACAAATGCCTCCTGGTTAAGGTCTAGTTAGTAATTTTGTTGTAGTGGAAATAGTGAAAGTAAGAGGAAGATACATTTTAAATCAAGTATGACAAACTTTGTAATAACTACAACTTATCAGAAGCTGAAATAGGTAGAAAATGTTTATTGAAGAGAGAGAATTCCTAATTTGGTGAAATACTGAAAGGTGACATTTAGGTTGTGGACTAACTCTAGGGTTCCTTTTTTTTTTTTCCTCTTCATTTTTTAGGGGGAGGATGGTGTGTACACATAACCGTAAGGCTTATTAGTTCAGGATTCCTGATCCCATAACACTAATTTTTTTTTAATAATTTGTGTTGATTAGTTTTTATCAAATAGCTTTGACCAAAGTTTCTTTCTCCACATTGCAACATTAACACATCTTAGGAACACTGCGGGGACATTTTAGAGCTTAAAAAGTAACAACAACAACAACAACAAAAAGTAACAAGAGATAAATTCCATCTTCTCATTCTCTGCATGGGGAATCAAAGATCTAGGGGTGCTGGAGCAGGGATTGAGGCAGAGCCTCAGTCTGACTCGTATTCCAGAATTGTATTTCCTACAACCCGCTAAATTTTTATTCCTGCTACTTTCTTGCTAAGTCATCTTCTCCTTTCATTCTTTGACTCTGACAGATTGTAGAAGACCAACTTTTTATAAATCAGTAAAATAGAGGTCTTAACATATGGACTTCTTCTGGTAGATGAACAAAATGCTCTTGAGATCTTACCTGAAAACTGTAAGATGTTGTAAAGTTATTTTTTTTTATTAATGTAAACACAAGCAAGGGGAGGGTGGAGAGAAAAGCAGGCTCCCTGCTCAGCAGGGAGCCCAATTCGGGGCTCAGTCCTAGGACTCAGGGATCATGACCTGAGCTGAAGGTAGACGCTTAATGACTGAGCCGCCCAGGCGCCCCTGCAAAGTCTGTTTTAAGAAGTCTCTTCTCTCGCGTGCCTGGGTGGCTCAGTAGGTTGAGCATATGACTTTTGGTTTCTGCTCAGGTCCCAATCTCAGGGTTGTGGGATCTGCCCTCAACCCCATGGAGCTCCACGCAGGCTTGTGCACACACTCTCTCTCAGATGGCTAAATAAATCTTTAAAACATTTTTCAAAAATTAAAAATTAAAATTAAGTCTCTTCTCTCTTAAGGAGCCTTTGAAAAGAATATAGGCTTCTAGACCAGAGAAATGTGGTTTCTAGGAGCAACTTATTGAATTTACTGGCTAGCATTCTTGACTATTTCTGGATATTTCAACTGTCTAAAATCATAATAGTTTAATATTTCTGTTATGTGGTACTTTTGAATATTAAGTTATATATAATTATATCTGATATAATTATGTAATTTATATATGTTATATATTATATATTATATATATTTGGGACGATGCTTGAAGCCTAGTTACACATTTGATAAATATTGATATATATTAATTTTCTTTCCTCTTCTTTTTGGATTTTTGTTTCTTTGACATGCTATTCTTTATTTATTATTGAAATATAACTAACAGGGCGCCTGGGTGGCTCAGTGGGTTAAAGCCTCTGCCTTCGGCTCAGGTCATGATCCCAGGGTCCTGGGATCGAGCCTCGCATTGGGCTCTCTGCTCAGTGGGGAGCCTGCTTCCTCCTCTCTCTCTGCCTGCCGCTCTGCCTACTTGTGATCTCTCTCTCTCTCTCTCTCTGTAAAAGAAATAAATAAAATCTTAAAAAAAAAGAAATATAACTAACAGTGTTATATTAGTTTTAGGTGTTATAATGATTCAGCAATTTTGAATATTAGTCGTGCTCATCACGCTAGGGGTACTCTTAAGCCCCTTTATCTATTTTGCCCATCTCCCCCACCTCTCGCCCCTCTGGCAACCACCAGTTTGTTCTCTGTATTTAAGAGTCTGGGGTTGTTTGCTTCTCTTTTTTTCTTTGCTCATTTATTTTGTTTCTTTAACTCCACATATGAGTGAAATCCTAACATTTGTCTTTCTCTGACTTATTTCGCTTAGCATTATACTTTCGAGCTCTACCCTTGTCATTGCAAATGGCAAGATTGCATTCTTTTGTACGGCTGAATAATATTCCATTGTGTATGTATACCACATCTTCTTTATCCATTCATGTATTGATGGACACTTAACTTGGGTTGTTTCCACATCTTAGCTATTGTAAATAATGTTGCGATAAACATAAGGGGCATCTATCTTTTTGATTAGTGTTTTCACCTTACTTGGTTAAATACCCAGTAGTGGAAAAACTGGACCGTAGGGTAGTTCTGTTTTTAGCATCCTGAGGAAGCTTCACACTGTTTTACACAGTAGCCGCACCAGTGTACATTCCCACCAACAGTGCATCCTTTCTCTCCACATTCTCAATTTGTCATTTCTTGCCTTTCTGATTCTAGGTGTTCTGTCATGTTTAAGGGGATATCTTATTGTGGTTCTGATTTGCATTTTTCTGATGATTAACAATATTGAGCATTTCTTCATGTGTCTGCTATCCATTTGTATGTCTTCTTTGGAAAAATGTCTATTCAGGTCGCCCGGCCATTTATTAATCAGATTATTTGGTTTTTGGTATTGGCTTATATAAATTCTTTATATATTTTGGATATTAACCCCTTATTAGATATATCATTTGCAGACCTCTTCTGCCATTCAACACGTTGCCTTTTTGTTTTGTTGATGGTTTCCTTCACTGTGTAGAAGCTTTTTATTTTGGTGTAATCACAATAGTTTAGTTTTGCTTTTGTTTTTTCTTGCCTTGTGAGATATATCTAGAAAAATGTTTCTATGGCTAGTATCAAAGACATTACTGTCTGAGCTCTCTTCTGTGATTTTTATGGTTTCAGATCTCACATTTAGTCTTCAGTCCTTTTTGAGTTAATTTCTGTGTATAGTATAAGAAAGTGGTCTGGTAGAGACTGTCTTTTTCCCATTGTATATTCTTGCCTCCTTTGTTGTAAATTATATGACCATAGAAGCATGGGTTTATTTCTGGGCTCTCTATTCTGTTCTGTTGATATATGTTTCTGTTTTTGTTCCAGTACCATATTGTTTTGATTAGTACAGCTTTGTAGTGTATTTGAAATCTGAGATTGTGATACCTCTAGCTTTGTTCTTCTTTCTCAAGACTGGTTTGCTTAACATTTATTTAAAGGGATTCATGTACCCTGTGTGTATATCAGCATTATTTACACTAGCCAAATTATGGAAGCAGCCGAAGTATCCATAAATAGACGAATGGATAAAGGAGACGTGATGTGATGTTGTGTGTGTATAAGTAAGTAAAAACATTAAAACAGAAGATCACGTTGGCTATTTGGGTTCTTTTGTAGTTCCATATAAATTTGAGTATTATTTGTTCTAATTTTGTGAATAATGTTGTTGACTATTTTTTCTCTACTTTCAAGCCTGTTTTTTGCATGGTTTAACCATGTCCCACCCCCAAGATTGTTGTTGGGATGGATTCGCTATTTTTTTAGGAACTTGTTCTTGTGCTTAACTGTTTCAAAGGTAACTGTATCTTTGCTTATTGGAAATATATTTTGGTTAAGTACGTTTAAATTTTTTTGTTGTAGCATTTGATTTTTGGCCAGATGTGTTTTCAGTAATTGATTTAGCATAAGTGAAACCAATTCTACATGCTCATTTGAGTGTTACGAACTTTTAAAGAGCAGTAATAGTATATTAATTTTTCCTTTCTCTTCCATCTTTAAGATTGCTCTGATCAAAATGTGATTTGCTACAATAGAATTCTTATTAGTTCTGTAGTTCACTTGTCTGAGTTCCTTAGGTTGAAGAAGAATAATCATAATTGCATATGTATTATTTTAGCAGTGTAATTATTTGAGTTTGGATGAGTGTGAAATTAAACAATGCCAAGAATGATTTCCTCTTTTAGTATATTAATGTGGCTTATTTGAAAGGGCAACAAAACGTTTATCAGTTCATAAAATGCATTCATTGTTACTGCTTCTGGGTATGGATTCATTGAAGTGCACAGTTCAGTGTATCCTGGCCAATGCCAAAAGGAGGTTTTACTGGTGTAACTTGTAGAACAGCTGCTTATACCGATCAGCTTGCTTTTATGATGCTTATGAATATTTGCTTGTCTAGACTTTATTAGATCTTTATTGCATTATAACTTAGAGTTCATTAAAGATTAAAATCCTTTACTGTTCTCTGGATTTCCTCTTTAATAATGCTTCCAAAGATGGTAATGCTGGTAACTGTTCTTTTTTCCTGTATTTGAATATTTTGGAGACTATTTTTGTAATCATGTATTCCATAGAGCTGAAAGATACTTATTTTCTCTACACATTATTTCTGAAAAATAGAATCCCAGTAAGGTAGTTTTGACAAAACTTGATTATGCACAATTTAAGGGAACATTTAGAATGTATAATTTTTAAAAAAGATTTTACTTACTTGAGAGAGAAAGTCGGGGGAGGGGCGGAGGCAGAGGGAGAGAATCTCAAGCAGACTCTACACAGGGTGAAGCCCAGTAGGACTCTGTCTATCTGAGATGAGACCATGACCTGAGCCAAAACCAAGAGTTGGACGCCTAACCAACTAAGCCACCAAGGTGTCCCTAGAATGTGTAATTTTAATCTTAAATGAAATTTGATGTTTACTGTTACTGTATTACTATATGAATACATCTGAATGCTATACTATCATGAAAGTTCACAGCCTTAAAGATAGAGATCATCTAGTTTTATTTTTGTTTTAATATGTATAAGAAGAATAGGGATCAGAAAGGTTAAGCATTTTGCCTGAGATCCTAGAATGTTGAGGCAAAATAGAAAACCAAAAGTCCCTTGACTTTTAGTGTAGTATTCTTTGTGCCATCAACCTCTTGAACCATTTTAATGGATTTTAAGAAAATAACCTCATAGCCAAAAAATGCCTTATACACTACTCAAAGTGATAGTGTTTGGTTTCTTGTATGTAATTCATTTATAACTTTAACCCTTTGTCTTTGCATGTGTCTACATTTTTACCATAGTGGTAGAAACTAAACTGTGATGATATTCAATGAGGCAGAAAAAAAATATTAAGTGTAGGTTGAATCTGAAATCCATTTGCTTTATATATGTGTGTGTGTGTATATATATATGTATTCCTTTTTTATTTCTGTTCTCTATCACTCTCACTCCCTATGCCCTTCTCTCCTACTATCTGTCCATCTTCATGGATGGTTAGAGAGCAGTAGATTAAGCAGCTGGATCTGAATTTGATCTCACTGTTAATCTTTCTTGATGTGAAAAGTTTTATAGCAGTGAATGCATTTGTCTGTACTTGACTGCCCCAACTAAATGGTTTTTAGAATAAAGCTAATTTTCACTGTGTCTATAAGAATTATGAAGGAATAAGAGGAAACTATTGCTATGTTGCTGTGTACACTTATGTGATATCTTCAAAGCTTGTACATATCTGTGTTCAGTATTTCAGAAACTTATTTTACAAAATCTTTTACCTTATACAAAATATATATTAGAAACTACTGATCATTATGATGTTGCTGTAGAAATTATTTTTATTATTTTCATTTCACCTTTAGGATAAGATGCCAAGCTCTGTTTATAGTGTCTCCTTAAGAGGTATGGAAAACCATTATTTCTAGAATTGGTTTTAAAGAGCTCTTAAACTGTATATACTGCATTATAATCTTTAACATAGGAAGAATAAACATCCAAGGTTTTATTGCTGAAGTTTTTTGTTTTTAATCTAAAAAGATTTTGTTGAAATTTCTACATGTTTCTGTAGTGCTTTCCTTAGTATCTTAAATGCTTGCTAAGGAATGGAAAAAGGCTTTTGTAAATGTGGCTATTTCTGAAAGCGTTAGCTGCAGAAAGATTTCCTAAAGTAATTTGAATATTAAAATGTTTTCTATCATAGTTAGTATTAAGTGAATTGGTGTTTATTTGTTGAGCTCTTACTATTCGTGGCACTGTGTTAGGCAAAAAAAATTGTATGTTTGTTTGTTTTAACAAATGAGACCCAACCCCCCTTCTTAAGGGAAGTATAATCTAGTTTGGAAAGAAACAATACAATACTGTAACACAATGCGGTGAGTCCTAAGAGGCATGTAGAAAGTAATTAACTAGGAATTAATAGGAATTTCTATAGCAGCAGCAACATGACAAAAAGCATTAGTGAAATAGTATTGAGAAAGTGAGTACCCTTAGGAGGAATTATGGAATGGTAGAAGGTGTCCTGAGGTGTACCGAGAGCTTAAGAAGGTTGGACAGTGAGGGAAGTACAGAGCACCATAATGATAATAGTAATAATGAGTTGGAAACTTCCTCCCTAAGAACTGGAGTGTCGCTTACTATTTTAAGAAACATGAATGACAGTTTTAGCGTTATAGAATTTGGATTGGATGGAAAGTAGACCAGGCAGTGTGACCAGTTAAGAGGTTGGCAGTATTGCAGGTGAGAGCGGGGCGGAGGAGCCGAGGATGCTCAGGCCTCAGGTTAGAGGGGGGAGAAACAGATTCAAGGTGGTGATCATAATCGCTAGTAAGTATTGATCTTCCTACAGTGTGCCAGGCACTGTGCAATGTATTTTACATGCGTTATCTCGTGTAATTTAAATATCCACAACAACTTGACGCGTTTCTAGATAAGACTGAAGCTTAGAGAGAGGAAGCCGAGAAGCCAAGTTCATAGAGTTAGCAAGTGACTGCTGTCAAGCCAAAGAACTGACTGGGCCCAAATGAAGTGCTGTTCTGGTTTCTCCCTGAGTGACTGGGTAGAGGCCATCAAGGGAAATAGCAGTGAGGGAGGAAGAGCTGGTTTGTTGAAGGGAGGAGTTAATGATTGCCTGGGAGAAGAGAAAGTCTTAACAGAATACAGACAGATTGCCTGTGTCTGAATCTTGCCTCTGACACTTAGTAGCTCTGTGACCTGAAGCACTTGCTTAACCTTACTGTGCTTCAGCTTTTAACATGTGACAAGTAGGGATCAAATTATACTTATGAGATTGTTGTGAGGATTAAACCAACAGCTGTAGGGGAGTGCTTTTAGGAGTAGTATGGGTACTGTCTGTATGAATGTACTGTATGTACATACAGTAGTATGATGGGTAGTAGTCACTTGTCGATGGCAGCTACATCATCGTCATCATTATCATTATTCTGTAGAAACCCAGAGATCTGTTTTGAGGACGTATCAGCTATGCAGTATAAAATTTTTAGCACATTCTTCCACCAGAGATGTAAAGCGGGAGAGAGGACGGATGATCTACCTGAATGGGCCTTCGTGGTTCTGTTTATTGCCGCCTCACTATAACCACAGGTGTCTCAATTTCCATTCTCTTATGGTGCTCAGGATCAAATGCAGGCTCATCGGAGATATCTAGTTGCCCAGTCTGTTTTAGGGAAACCGAACTGCTGGTTTTGAAGGGCTTAACTTTAATACATTTTGGTGTCACTTCCTCTGAATTTATTTTAAAATTCTGCCTTGCTACACCATGCCTGGACCAGTTTTGTCAAATGAGGAGCCACGATGACTTCTTTCTGGGCCAATCACAGGTGTCCAGGCAAGCACGATAGAGAGAATTGAGAGTGTTAACCAAAAGGTCATGGACTTAGAGAGGGGGAGGGCAGCAGGCAGTGTTGTTTGTGGACTCCCTGAAATATGAAAAAAAATAGTATGTTCACTTTCCTGGGGCTACTGCTTTCTTAGATTTCTACCCTTTGCTCTAAACCACTGCCCTTTTCATTTTATTGAGTTTTCTTTATCAGCCTATGCAATTCTACATAAATTGAAAATATTTCAGCACATTTTTGTACTTTAACTTAGCCTAAAGGCATAATGCAGAATAAAAGTAAGAACAGTACAACTGTTTCCCGCCCCACATTTACTGGTTAAGGATTATTGTAGTCCTACATTTTTCTTTTAAAGATTTTATTTATTGTTTATTTATTTGAGAGAGAGAGAGAAAGAGAGCGCACACACTCGCACAAGCGGGGGGAGCAGGAGAGGGAGACACAGGCTCCCCGCCAAGCAGGGAGCCTGATGCGGGGGCTTGATCCCAGGACCCCAGGATCATGATCTAAGCCCAAAGCAGATGCTTAACTGATTGAGCCACCCAGGTGCCCCTGTAGTCCTACATTTTAAATATGGAACATCTATATCAGAGCCAACTTCTACCCCTCTTCTGTTATAAATCCAGTTAGACTGAAGGTGTTGCTTCTTGTTAAAATGTAAATACTTCTTTCTAGGAGGAGCAGAGTATTTTGCTTCTTGTTTTTTTTTTCCCCCAGTTCATTTACTTCTTGATGTAAAAGGGAAATGTGGAAACCCATGGGGAAAGATATAGCATGAAGCTATAGAACACCTTGAGAAGTTTGGAGTGGCAGGATATTAGCCTGGAGGAGTGAAACTGCATAGGACAGAGTGCCCGAATTACTGCCTAATTGCAGTTGCACTTAGTGCAACAACCAAAAGTTTGTAGATATAGGTTTTTGAAGCTTGTTTCCAGGTGTACGGATTGCAGTCTAGCAGATTTGAGTAAAGGTTCTGGATAACATTTAGAGATAGTATTTAGTGTTAAGGAAACTTCTTTGCCCATTGCCTAATTTTTAATTGACCTGATCAAAGAAGAAAGGCTGTGTCTTCTAAACTTGGCTATTTTAGTTCTCATTAATTAGCTCTAAAAATATCATGTAACTCCTAAGGCAACTGTCATGGGACTTAACCGTGGGAGAGCGGACCTGTGGGCTTCAGTTTTTGTCATCTGTAGAAAGTGGGGATGGAGAATATGATGCCTAAAGTTTCTGCCTTTGTGAAAATGTGTGATTCTAACTTATTCACATTCATAACTTTATTTATATCACTTATGAAATGGCATAAATAGTGTTGTTATTGTTTTCCTGAAGGGTTTTTAATTTTTAGTGTTGTGTTGCAAAGAATATATGAGATCTTTGGGAAAGACATTAATCAGTCTATATTCCATATATATTGAACTCTGGAGAGATGGGATTTAGCATAATTAATAGTCCATGAAGACCAGCCCTTATTTTCAAGAAGGCTGCTTCAAATCACCCCAGGTTCTGGTTCAAAAGAATTCATTGAATACTTATTATTATGTGTAGTATTGTGTTTGATCCTCTCACTAATCCTGTAGTTGATAGCTGTCTCCTCCTTTTTGGTACATAATACATTTCTAAAAAAAATTCTTTCCAGTGGTAATTTCCCTAATATTATATTAATTAAGAAATTTAGGCAAGCACATAATATTATTTTAAAAATGAATTTGCCAGGACTTTGGGCATTTGATGAAAATTAGAGTTGAGACCTTCAGATATTACCATTTCATGAGGAAAAGGTATGATTTCTAATCAGGCTTTGAGAGTAAAGTCCATTATTCTGAGCTTTCTTATTGTATTTTTCCTCTACTCCTTTTCTGTAGAAGTCACAAGACATGGAAAAAACAACATATAATGGTACTCCCTACTTTTATTTTCAGTGCTTCCTTGAAAACTGTATGGTCATAAAGTCTAACATTGTCATTTCCATACACACTACTCCAAGGAGGGATTGTAATGATCTCTTTCCTCCTCCAGATGGCACTCTCTACCATCGCCTAGTGCTGGGCACCTAGAGGGAACTCTATTTACCAAGAATGTTTACTGATGTTATATAATCTTCATAGATCTACATAGTAACTCTGTGGGATGGACATTTCATGGAAAAGGAAGCCAAACTTCACGTTGTGTGGCGGCCAGTAGTTGCTAGATTCACACTCTTCTGTCTTTGTTTTCACCACCATCACAATGCTGACTATCCACAACAGATTCAACCCCTAGGAAAATAGAATGAGTAAGGAGATCAGTACATATTTATTAAAATATTTATTGAATAATAAATTTTGGTTGAATTTATGAATGAGTGAATGAATGATAGATCTGATAGTTCTTGGAGAAGAAACTTGGTGATGTATGCGGCCTTATTCTGCTGTTGAGCTTGAGGTTGTATTTTTAGTGGTCACTGTAATATTTTTGGTAGCACTGATTAAAACAGAAATGACAAGGTATTTAAAAATGCCTAAGACTGAAGAACATAGGCAGTGATGACAGAGGTGTAGGGGGAGGTGTAAGAGCTTTATACTGTATGTCAAGGAAATGATTGTGTCAGCATCCACAGGACTGAGGGTGATAGCTTAATTCTGTGATCTTTTGGATAATGCACTGTGGCAATTAATCACAGAACCAGCACAGAGCTAAGATATCATAGTCAACTATCCAAATGTCTGTGGGGAATCTCACTCAGTAAAAGCAGAGCTGCTGCTGACTAATTTTATTGACCATTTCATTTCCAGAAGGTTAAGGAGAAATGAGAAGAGCTGATAACTCTGAGCCTAATTTCGACTCACTGTGAGGGCTTCATTAGACAAGTGGACATAATGGGAACCCTGAGAGAAACCCATGTCATTCATTTAACAAATTCAGCAAATAGTTGTGCCACATGGTGGTCTAGATGCTGTAGATTTTGAAGTAAATGCAACAGTCAAAATCCCTGTAATCAAGGAGCTTTTGTTTTTGTTTTGTTTTTTTAAGATTTTATTTATTTATTTATTTATTTATTTGACAGTCAGACATCACAAGTAGGCAGAGAGGCAGGCAGAGAGAGAGGAGGAAGCAGGCTCCCCACTGAGCAGAGAGCCCGATGCGGGGCTCGATCCCAGGACACTGGGATCATGACCCGAGCCGAAGGCAGAGGCTTTAACCCACTGAGCCACACAGGCGCCCCAAGGAACTTTTGTTTTAAGAGCTAACAATGATCTGTTGTCCAAAGAACTAGCCTCGTGGTTTACTCAACTGCAGTGACCTTAACCTGCATTTCAGACACCTGCTTGCATGGTTATACTCTGGGTGTTATCATCTGAACTGCTTGTTTCAGAAATCTAAAAATTCCAGTATCCTTTATTCCCTCGTGGGGTTTTTTTTCCTTTTAATATTCCCTCATTTTTTATTCTTTGATCTCAGAGAGATTGATTGTCCGCCTCTATTGTAGCTTGTGTATTAACATCTGCCTGGCCTCTTTCTCTTTCCTCTACAGTCTGTATCCCTGTTTTGACCATATGGATTGTTCTCTCGCTTGTACTTTAGTTCTCTTTCCCTTCCTCCACCCACCAAAACTCCCATTTCTACATCAGTGATACAGTCTGCACTATCTGCTGCTAGATCCAAGCAGCTAAGCCCTGCTAGAGAGTCTCAACCATCCGAGAAAAGTGATTCTACCCAAAATTCATGGGTTTTGACCTCTGCCGAGGTCTCAGCCCACCAGAAGTTCTTTTTACTTACCCTTGGTCACTACTCTCTCCATCCTTATCTGCCTGCTTCTCATTTTGCATTTTGATACCAAACTTACTATAATTCTGTCAGGGACTTGACTTGAGCTGCTCTCTCTGTCTGTATGCCTTTATTCCCTCCCCCCCCCTTTTTTTTTTTAAGATTTTATTTATTTATTTGACAGACAGAGATCACAAGCAGGCAGAGAGGCAGGCAGAGAGGGAGCGGGGAAGCAGGCTCACCATCGTCGAGCAGAGAGCCCGATGTGGGGCTCTATCCCAGAACCCTGGGCTCGTGACCTGAGCCAAAGACAGAGGTTTTTAACCCACTGAGCCACCCAGGCGCCCCAATCCCCCCTTCTCTCTCTTCCTTTACATGTTCAACGTTTAGTTAAAGATTACACCCTTCCTGAAGCTTCCCTGACTACCCAAATAGGATTTAGTGTCCCCTTATCAGTACACAACACCCTGTGTGTTGGTTTGCCTTTGCCACTATAATGGGACCTTCTTAGAGGCAGAGACTGAAATTACTTTCACATTTTGTGTTCTTAGTACCTAGCAGAGAGTGGGTGTTTTAGTAAATGGTAAATGAATAAGTAAGAAACAGTAAGAGGAATATGGAGGAAAGCTGGAATATAGAGAATTAGAAATGCAGAGTTATTTAAAAAAAAAACAAAAAGGAAATACAGAGTTCCTAAATTTCCAAGTAAAGATAGATATGATGCCATGGATGTAGTCTCCAGAAGGGAAAGTGTGTGTAAGCTGGCCATAGGCAGAGTTTTTATTGAACAACTAGAAATAGTATGTGAAGAAAAGAGCAAGGTCAAGTGGCCAAACATGAACTCATATTTTAAAATAACATGTGCAGAAGAAGGAAAGGAGGATATGAAACAAAAATATATAGATGTAGATGCAGGAATATCATGTAAAAGAGAAATACATCCCTAAGAGATAATGCGCTGAGGTTTTGAAAAAGGTTGAGGCTGACCTTTTACATTTTATATATAGACGATGAACAGCAAGCAAATAATAGGTTTTTGTTTTAAACAAACTGGTAGCCGCACTTGTGGTGAGCACCACATAGTACAGAGAAGTTGCCTCACTACGTTGTACATCTGAAACTAATGTAACATAGTGTGTCAACTCCACTCACATTTAAAGATTAAAAAGAAACCAAACCTGACCCTATAATTGCATGCGGAGAGTAAATGAAACTCAGCTTCTGTTTTGTTACTTACTTCTCTGACATGAAGAATGCTCTCCATACAGATTAATAAAGATGGATGTAAGAATCATAATAGAAACTTTAAGCCCATGATTAGAGAGGAGATGGTACCAGAACTTCTGGCTGCCCTAAATGCTCACATCTCAGGTTCAGATTCTGAGAATATGTGTTAATGTCATTGATGGGCGGGTAATCCTTGAGCAATTCTGGGGAATTTGAACACTATTAGAAAACAGTGGAGGACCAAAGTTCCAAAATTATAAAACAAGAACATAGATTCCATAGACTTTAGTGAGCTTGATGTTACCTCCACAAACAATTCTAGAGATCAACTTAAATATTCTCAAATATTTACAGAAGGAAAAGATGAGCAGTAAGGGTTACAGGGGTTTTCTAAGAATAATTCCTTCTGGATAACCCAGTTTCTACCTTTGGCAGGGACACTGCAGGCACAGATGGGAGAATGCTGTACCTGTCATCTATCTAGACTCCCATAAGGGATTTGACATCCTCCATTCTGTCATTCTGTGCTTGCAAACATGTTGGGGAATTGGACTGGCTGAGGTACGGGTCCAGGAATTGAAGAGCCTAACTCAATCTTAATTATTAATGGCAGCTTCGTAAGAACTCTCTTATGGGCAGCTGTTTTCGACCCCATTCCGCTCAGTAGGTAACACCTCCTTCTACTTCTCACTCTCAGCCCGCAGCCTTGCAGTTTATTTCACCAAGAAAAGAGAAGCACCAAATTATTGGTCCATTCACTGACAGGTATACCAGTTTTTCTGCATGTGCTCACATGGTCTGTCATCCTTTTTGTTCCATTCCATGATCTGCCGGTGTGCCTAGCATGCGTACGTCGGATCCCCTTCATACAGCTCACTGCAGTGACCTCCTCTCATTCTAGTTTTTCTTCTATTTTCCTTTCTTTTTTTGAGAAATACGCTATATAAACATGTTATAATAGTATCTCAGGTTACAAATATGCTGTAATGTCACTTGTTAAGAAAAAAAAAAGTACCACCTCCCCCATCCCATGTTCTGTTCAGCTGCCCCCACCTCCTTGTCGCCCTTTATGGCAGAACTTCTCAAGAGCCATCTTAAACTCCTTGCCCCTCTTCTTCACTGCCTTTGCCACTCTACTGAGACCATCTGACAAGGTTGTTAGTAACTTCCATGTTGCTAAATCCAGTGGTCCGCTCCAGTCCTCATCTTACTCAGCCTTCCAGCAATACTTGACATGTCTGGTCGGCTTTTCCCGTTGAAGCTTTCTTTCCTGGTCTTTTGGAGGCACCACTCCCCTGATTTTTCTCCTGCCCTCCTTGCTGCTCCTTCTCAGTCTCGTGTTGGATCCTACTCCTCTCCCTGATGCGGGGATGCTAACCCCAGGGCTCAGTCCTAGAATCTCTTCTCTGCTGCATTTTTTCGCATTTTCTAGGTCCCCACAGATCACTATGATAGCCACTGGCTGCAGTCCTGTCATTGCAGAAAGTTCTGTCGGACAGCACGCTCTGGGTTACTGCCATCCTTCTAGTCCTGTTTAAACACTTCTATAGGCCGGTAACTCCCAAACTGATCCACCAGGTCTAGCCTCCCCACCTGCGCTCCAGTTTGGCAGATCCGTGGGGTCCTTTGCTTGGTTCCCACACCGCCTGTCAAACCTAACATAGCTCACGCTGAACTTTATTTTCCCTTTCATCCTGCTCTCCTTCCAGTCTTGTCTATCACTAAACGGTGCTGTTCTTCACACAGGCTTAAAATGCCTTGCAGACTCACTGGGGTGGGAGGCAGGCAGGAAGGAGGTTTCCATTGTTGGGGAGAAACAGTTCCGGGGCAACACTTCTGTTTCATCTTTCCACACTTTACTTCAATCCCTGGCAAGTGGGAATGAGTGACTTTTCTCACTCGTAATACTTTTTAACTTCTCTTGCACTAAGTATCCAATGCATCAAACATAAACTAACCTCAAGGCCCTGGAATACTTTTCCTAGATGCTCAGGTGACCCATTTTCTGACTTCATTCAGGCTTCTGCTCAGATACCACCTCTTAGACAGTCCTTGTCATCCTCTCAGAAGTAGCATCCCAGTCACTCTGTATCCTTACTGTTTGACTTTTTATAGCACTTACTGATATTACAATATGTTTGTTTTCATCATGGAATCCATGAGGGTGGGGATTTTGGTTTTGCCCTATTCCCAGTGCCAAAAATAGTAGCCGGCAGATAATGTCCCATAAATATATGTTGAATTAAATGCCATATTAATGAAATTTCTGATGAAATGAAACCAAGAGGTATAGCTAATAACACTGTCAGGTTTTTGCTCTTTGTTTTGGCCATTCGTGTTTTATACTTTACCAGTCACTGTATTAGAAAATCGTATTTTCCTGAGTTCATTTATAAGATTACATAATACTTTGTTATTATGCTTTTCATTTATTTTAATATAAAAATTCTGGTAACATTGTTGCGAGGAAGTTTTATTTATTATGACATTATAATAATAGTTGCATTGGAAGTTGAATATGATAGTAATAAGGATGATTTTTAAATTTAGCATTTTGGCTATAAAGTAGAATAAGTGATAAGACAGGGTCCCCATCCTTAAGGAATTCATGACCTTGGGGGCAAGACAGTCGCAAGTACCTACAGGGTGTTTATGTAGTTTAGAAACAGAGGCAAATACATATAATGCCCTTAGGACATCTTCAGTCTATTTTTTAAAACTCTTATTTGCAGACTTCATGGACACCCAGTGTAATACAGGATGACAAAAGTTCAAATGCAGCTGTGTTTATCGAGGGTGGTGGCAGAGTAAAAGAGGTCACACCCACTCTGCTGGCTGGTAGAATTACGATCTCGGATAGAGTGAAACTCCATGGACATCCAAGCTGCGCTGTGCAAAATACAGATAAAGAAGCCATCCCAGTTTAAGAGATTTAGAGGAATCACTCAGCATGGCCTAGAAATGTCCCCCGATAACAAAGAAAAACAGATCCAGTTGTCTGTCAGCTTTCACTTCTCATGGTCGTGCCGAGTTACCTGGAGTCACTGTAGCATCTCCAGATGGACGGCTCCACCTTGTAGTAGTCCAAACCGGAGGGTAGTTGGAGTCGCAGCAGTTAATAAAATACCATCTTTAGACTCATAATTTGATTGATAGTTTGCCTTTCTAAAATTTTAGAGTTGAAAATAGGTGGGTGGCTTGTATGAGCTGAGGACGCAGCAGGAGCAAGTATGGAGGGTGAACTGAGACTTCATTCCAGGGCTTTCTCCTTTGGTTGGGCAGTGATGCACTGGCCCCTGGTGCTCTGAGTGCGGTAGCAGGACTGAAGCTTAGCTAGTGCTTGGGTAGCTGTGTGCCTGACGTGGGGCTGACCAGTCTGGGAAAAGGTGTCTTTCCTGCATCACGAGAAGCCCTGTGTAGTCTTAACAGCCCCAATCCATTTCCTGCCTCCTTTATCCTCAAGTGCCCAGAATAATGTGGTATAAGTAGTTTGCCAAGCTGAGGGGAATTCAAGAAAGTTCTCTAGATATGGACATTTTGAAGGAATTAAAGATCACTCTGATTTAAACACTTGTTTCAAAATAAACATTCATGGTTTCCTTGTACCTGTAATAAGAAAATATTTTTTATGCCTCGCCTGGGCACAACTATAGAGAAGGGGAAAACAGGTAACTAAACAGAAGCATTTATTGCTACTCTAGAAGTAGGAATTTATCCATTAGTGTTCAGAAATAGCCTTCATTGTATTGTACACAAAAGGTTAATTCATTTTTAAAACTTCAACAAGGATATGAAATTTGGTGGTAGTTTACTCATTATTTGGTTTTAGTATTTTTTTGAGTTTTCATATATCCTCAGGTGCCTTTCACTCTCACAGAAGAGTAATAACTTGGCTACCCATAGTATGTATGTCGATGGTATTCCACTGCCTCCTAGACTCAGTGTTAGGAAGACTGATACTGCACTGATTCCCCTTTATAGTTAACTGGTGATTTACCTGGAGATTGTGAGGCGTTGGAAGGAAGGGAGGAGTAGGGATCTATGATCAAGTTGCCTTGTTCAGATCAAGTATGTCCCAACACTTCCTGTCTCAAGATTCCATTCTTGGAGCTCTAGAAATTTTGTAGGGTGTTCTTGAGGTTCAAAAACTTCTTTGGCTTCTTTCACATCAAATATGAAGACTGGTCATTGGTTTTTGTGTCAGAACTTTATTAAAATTACTTGTTTTACTATTACCATTAATATGTTTGTCTTTTCTTTAAATAGGTGAAGCTTTATTCTAGGAGTATTTGTTTCATCTGGTTCATGAGCTCAAATTATAAAGACTCTAAATGCTACAGAAGTGTTGAGAGATTGGTAAGTATTTAATGAAATAGATATAAGCAGCCAAAATACTTGTTTCTGTCTAAGCCTTTGAAACTATGTTGTTATGTGACATTAATTAAACCCTAAAGTACAAACAACTAAACTTGCCATTAGTACAGATGGATATATAAATTGTGGCGTATCCATACGATGGCATATTGCGTAAAATGGTTTAAAGGAACAAACATAATGTTGAGAGGAAAAAAAAAGTTATAAAAGGATACATATAGTATACTATTTATAGTTAAAATAGTTAAAATAGTATTGAGTATTTTTGTGGCTATAAACATATAAAAACACGTATAAAAATTATAAACACCAACTAAAGAGAGGAAGAAGTGAGGTGGGGTGTGGCTTTCCTATACTGTAAGATTTTATTTCTTTGCACATACCCACACCACACACACTGATCTGAACACTGCACAATGTTAATATTTGCTAAGTCTGAGCTTTTGCTATATCCATTTCTTATATATTCTTTGTACTTTTCTGGGTATTTGAAATATTTTTAAAAATCTTTAAAATATACCATGCAACCATCTTTTCAGTTGGCATTCAGAATGGCTGAAAGGCATTCACTGAAGTTCAACCTCCCTATTAGATGCGCAGGAAGAAATGAATATTTATTAATGTGCAAGGCAGAAGTGTCCCCCATCACCCCTACTGATGATGTTCTGTTAGTGCTAACTAATGCACTTTGAAGAGTGGAAAGTGTGTGAAAACTGGGTAGGAGAATTCAGAATTTTTGTTATTTGTAGATGATAGGGTTTTATGTCTGGAAATCTCAAAAAAAATTTAATGAAAGTTCAGTAAGAAGTTTGGATATATGGTTATTGTATCAGCATAAATATACTTCCATTTGCCTCCTACATACCAGTTTTCTTTCCTAATTAGATTATATAATGGAAAAAAATCCCATTCAGAATAACAGCAAAAACTACAGAACACCCTGGAAGAGACCTAACAAGATATGTGTAAAACCTATTATAGGAAGAAGTAACAGCAGTTTCTACCACAAGGACATAAAGGATAAATGTGCAAGTAGTGTAAGGATGTTCATTGCAGCTCTGTTTATGATAATCAAAACTAGAAATAGCCTAAATATTTAATAAGAGGTTGGCTGCATAGTTAACAGTACCCTATATAATGAAAAACATGTTATATACATGCAGCAGCATGCCAGAATCTAGCAGAAAGAGAGTGCACATGTGAAAATATTTCCAAAATATCTAAGTGAATCAAAACAGGTCAGATCATTTATATATAATACCCTATTTATGTAACTGTGTCTATTTTGTGTACCTTTAAAAATCAGGAATAACATACACTTCTGCATATATTGTAATGTTTTTTGCCGACCTGGCATCTTGTGCTTTTAGGAAGTAGCATTGAAATGATTTCCTCAGTAATTGTCATACCTAAATATTCATGCTAATTTTCATTATCTTCATTTCCAGAAAATAGACCCTAATTATTACCGTAATTTTAAAGTTTTTCACATTTTTAATATTGCTAAAGTTGCAGCATGCCTTGTAATCAGTGGTGTCTAGTAAGCACTGGGAGCCGGCTGCGCTTGGTGAAGGGGTCGCTCTTGCCTGCTCACGGAGGAGCTCGGTCCTTAGTGGTTCATATCAGCGCTTTAGCTCAGTTACACGCTTGCTGTACTACATCTTATGAGTTTTAAATGTTTTAGGAAACTTTCTTCTCATTCTATGTGGTAAGATTAGGTGCCAGCATCGAAACTTTCAGAATGATGTCAGCATCTTTGGAAGAAAATCCCAAGAACAGTGGTGTAGCACTCTTAAGAAAGGGTACATGGTGGGTAGTCTTGATGGCCTAGAAGGTGAGATAAGAAGGCATTGTGTTATACTTTAATTGGCAGTGTTACTTGTTTTAGTGGTGCACTAAATAATTATGTACCTTAAAATCTGTGACAAAGTAGGTGAGATAAGTTAATAAAATCGGTAACTATGGAATGAATATAGACAAGTTTATATAGTATGTACATATTATAATATATAGTTTATATTAATTTTATATATTATGTACATATTATAATATATAGTTTATATTAATATAAATTATTTGATTTATTGAATAATCTTACCATATGAAAGGTTTATAAAAACCCAATATTTATATAAGGGGGGATATTTTGGGATAATGAGTAACATACATTTTATTCTTTATACTTTTTCCTAGTAATCAACAATATTAAAAATAATGATCTTTGTTTTGATACAGAGGAGATTATTACTATAATAACACCTAGTATTCTGATGGGAATCCAGGACATAAATCATCAGGCCCCAAAATGAACAGGAACCAAAGTAGTATTAGGAATTTCTTTAGTCTCTCCCTTTCATGTTTATCTGCTTCCCTTTGCATCCTAGTAGTACATTTTGACCCCGTTGTTTTCTTCTGCGCCTCAGCTACCTCACAAGGACTACCATAGGCCCATCTTTAGGTGGCTTTGCAACTCATCAAGTAGGTCCCTTTATTCAAATTCCTGAGACAGAAAGAGCCTGATTGGCCGGTTGCCTCTTTGCAAGCGGCATCATACAGGTCATATCTTGCCGGCCAGATGCGTGTCGGCTGCTCCTGAATCTGGTGTGCTTCGCTTGGTTAGGGCTCAGAGGCTGGCCTTTCCCCTTGGGAATGGGCACAGTCCTATGGTCCACCGCCTTCTCCTCAGGGGCTAGAAGGCATCCCCCCCTCCCCGCCGCTCCCTGCCCGGCCATTGGGCGAAGCAAGACTCCACAATATACTTCTTATTTAATCTCTCCAGGTTAAAACGTTTTTAAAGGTTACTGGATGTCTCAGAATTACTTTTTGCCCTGAGATGAAACTGTTCTGAAATTCTTTGGGAACTTTATTGTTCATGATTTTTCCTTTCTAAATAGTTGCACTTCTTTTTTCTTTATATTGGTGTTTTCCCTCTCTTCTGTCTGCTTTACCTTATTATCTTCCTTTATCTCAAAATGTCGCATTGCCCTTTGATTTAAATGTATAGGAAGAAGTGAAGTGGCGAGAATTCTTCAGTTTTTATTTACCTGATGATAAATCCTTTTCCCTCCGTTAACTGAACCCCGGTTGTTGGGGAGAGGGTGTATGATTGTCAGTTCCATCATGTGAAAAACAGTTTATATTTTTTAAAAGATCCACTCATTTTTTGAAGCCATGTAGAGCAAGAACAGTGCATAAGTAATGGGTTTATTTTTATTCTATGATGAGGCTTAAAGAAGGTCAGAATCTACCTTTACTGCCACCACTCACTGTGTATCTTCTCACTGTGCTTTCACTTCCTGTTCTTGGTAATGCTCAGGGACTATCACACCCACGACTATTTCTGCCATGTGAGAATATTTAAGGAACACCTAACTAGATCAGGACTATGTCTGAAAATATTATTGGGTTAAATACCAATGCCCGGTAAAGTCAGTTTTTGGTTAAAAACAACCAACTTTAAAAACACTTAGTTTTAAACATAAATTTTTATTTCTCTAATCTTCTTTTTTGGTAATATTTATTTGATAGCTCGGTCATGAGCATCGACAGTAACTCACTGGCACGTGAATTTCTGACGGATGTCAACCGGCTTTGCAATGCAGTGGTCCAGAGGGCGGAGGCCAGGGAGGAAGAAGAGGAGGAGACACACATGGCCACCCTTGGCCAATACCTTGTGCACGGCCGAGGGTTTCTGTTACTTACCAAGCTAAATTCTATCATTGATCAGGTAACATTTTCATATCAAATAATTTTTTTTACCAGTTTATTATAGTTGATTACAGTTACATAATTTCTGGGTTGTTTAGTTTCTGAGAGTCTCTTTGAGATAAAGTCCTATTTCTAACATCACTCCAACACAACACACTCTAACACACAAATACAAAGAAAAGTAGCCCAGGTTATGAACATACTGTTTATTTGAATACTTTTCAAAATGTCTGAAATGTCTTAGGATTGTAAATGGCCTTTCTTCTAAAATGACCTCATATATATTAAGCTTTTTATCCTAATATCAGTGTGAGATAACTATGATTATTGGTAGAGACCTAAGATTTTGATTCGGAAAAACATTTGCACTTTCAATAAATGTCAGATATGTTTTTGAAAGGTTTAGTGTAAAATCTGTTTAGAGAGTTTACTAATTCTGGGGCAAGAATAGAGAATCCTTAAACCAATGATTATTGAGTTCTTTAGCTTATATACATCCAGTTTTTTTATACCTCATTGTGTTTGCTCAAAGTATGGTCTGAACATATAGTATTTTGCTGTTTCCTTATTATGGAATTAACAGAACTCTAAAGCTAGTTGGGAAATAGAGATATCATCCAACCTTCTTTTGTGGATGAAAACTGAGATGCAGAACATTAAGTAACTCAGACAGGCTTAACTCGCAGCCCAAACATGATTTATGTCTTTACTTCATTTTAGTAAAAAACAAATATGTATTTTACAAAAGAAAAAAATTTACTGTTTGCTTTCAGGGGACTAATTAATGTAGTTAGATAATATTTCAATTAACTTGAAAAGATAATAAGGTCTCTGTAACACCAATATGACGGACATTTTTCAACATTTATGACTGTTACTGGCTTTAGTAGAAACTTAACTACTGTTGAAATTTTTTGCTATCAAAGCATTTTGCTAATAAATACATATATTGGGTAAATACAGAGACTAAAATTAAACAGTGACTCTGTTTTCACTATACACTAAGGAACCTAACAAATATCAGAGAGTATCTGTTCACTGTGGTATCCACCTGTCATGAAATTTTCCAGAGTATTTTCCAAAATATTATGTATTTTTATTCCTTTCATGAATGTTATTTATTAAATGCCTGGCTACATGTAATTTAATTTTTATATTTTGTATGACTTTTCCATAAGTAAATTTTAAAATTAGAAAAATTATTTGTTAGATCACATGTAGTAATTTTTATTTCAAAATTTTATGATTTAATAAGCATATCATGCTCTGTTCATTTTCATACCCCACATTAGAACATTTCAGTGTTTTTTCTCTTTTTAGGATATCCTATAAGTAGCATCAGAAATATCAAATGTGCAGGAATAAATCTAATATGTACAAATTTCTGTACATAATTCTATAAGACATTGTTGAGAGAAACTAAAGACAACCCAAATAAATGTAGTACTACATAATTTTCATGTATTGGAAAAATCAGTATTGTAAAGATACTTGTTTTTTCTAAATTAATGTATAGATTCCAGAGCAATCCTAATCAGAATTTCAGTAGGTTTTCAATGAAAGCTGTAGATGTTAAGATATAACCCATGTATCATAGAATTTACCCATTTCATATGTACAACTCAGTGGGTTTGGGTTTTTTTTGGATTTTCTAGATCTTTATTTTCTTCTTTATAGATCTGTTTTTTATAAGACATATTACTTTTTATTTTTCCCCCTTTTTAAAATTGTGTTATGTTAGTCACCATACATCATTACATCATTAGTTTTTATGTAGTGTTCTATGATTCATTGTTTGTGTATAACACCCAGTGCTCCATGCAATACGTGCCCTCCTTGATACCCATCACCAGGATCACCCATCCCTCTACCCCCCTCCCTTCTAAAACACTCAATTTGTTTCCCAGAGTCCATAGTCTGTCATGGTTTATCTCCCACTCTGATTTCTCCCCGTTCATTTTTCCCTTCTCTCAGTATCCTCCATGCTATTCCTTATGTTCCACAAATAAATGAAACCATCAGAAAGGATGAATACCCAACTTTTGCATCAACATGGATGGGACTGGAGGAGATTATGCTGAGTGAAATAAGTCATCAGTGGTTTTTAGCATAATCACAGATATGTGCTGCTGTCACATAGTCACATAGTCAATTTTAGAACATTTTCATCACCTCAAACAGGGACCTGGCACCTTTTAGCTGTCACTTCTCTATCCCTCCCATCACCCTCAGACCTAAGCAAGCACTAAGCTACTTTCTGATTCTATAGATTGTATGCTTTCTCTTTTAAGTCATGAAATACCTTTTAATATATTATTAAATGAGTGAAATCATCCAGGTCATAATTGCAACAATATTTTTTCCTAAGGTGATATCGTGTGTAACATTAATGTGACCTCTTCCCCAGTCATTCCACCTTTGGGATATCTGTAGCAACGATAGTAGGAACCAGTAGGAACAGTAGAAGTAGAGCGCAAAGAGCCATCTAAAAAATAGGACTTATCATAAAAAAAAAATTTTAAAATTATTAAAATATGCAAGTTTAATCACTTAGGGTGGATTCAAAACAGTAGATTCAAAGCTGTGCATTTCAAGAGGAACTTCACCTTTGTTATCTGTGCCTCTCGTGAATGGGAGCACTTCTTGGGTACTCCAAGCAAGAGGCAAATGAAGTCCGTAGCTACCCTTCCACTTTTGTGCAAGGACTTTATTAATAGATATTTGGTATAAATAATTAAACAGACTTTTTATTGCTATGTAATTTACATGTAGTGAATGCACAAATGTAAAGTGTATAGTTGAATGAGTTTTGACAAAGACAAACACCTGTGTAACCACAGTCGAGATCAAAGTTTAGAACATTGCCACCACTCTAGAAAAAAATTTTCATGCCCCTTTGCGGGCAGCCTCTCCCCTTCCCCCACCGCCACACAACCACAATTCTAATTTCTAGCATCTAAGTGTAGTGTTGCTTGTCCTAGAACTTCATGTAAGTGGAATCATGCAGTATGTACTCTGGTGTCCCAGAGCTCTATCCGTTATGCATGAATCAGTAACTCACCAAGTTTTGATTCTGGTATTTTGTTTGATGGATATACCACAATTTGTTTGACCATTCACCTGTTGTTTAACCATTTGGCTTTTGTTTCCATTTGGCTATCATAAATAAAGCTGCTCTGTTCATTCTTAAAAAAGTCTTTGTGTGAATATATTTTCATTTTTTCTGGGTAACTATCTAGGCATGCAATTGCTGCATCAAAGGGTAGGTGTTCATAAGAAAGTGCCAGACTCTTTTCTCAGAGCAGTTGTGTCACTTTTCATTCTCATCAGCAATGTATGAGAATTCTAGTTGTTCTGCATCCTTTCTGATATTTGACATTGCCAGCCCTTTTCATATTACCATCTTAAGTGAATATGAAGTAGTATCTCATTGTGATTTTAATTTGCATTTCTCTAAAAACTAATGATCTGAGCACTATTTTATGTGTTCATTGGCCGCTTGTACATTTTCTTTAGTGAATGTCTATTTAAGTTTTGTGCCCATTTTAAAAGTCAGGTTAGTTGCTTAGTATCCAGTTGTAGGTTGTTTTTTTTTTTAATGTATCCTGGATACATGTCTATGTTGAATTGCAAATACGTTCTTTGTGGCTTGCCTTTTCATTTCTTAACAATGCCTTTAGAACAGCAGATTTTTTATGTAGTGTGTTTTATATCCTAAGAAATCCTTATCTTGCATCCCAAAGTTGCAAAAATACTCTCCTGTTTTTTTTTCTAGAAGCTTTTTAATTAGTATTTTTATTTTTAGGTCTGTGTTCCATGTGGAATTAATATTTGTGTACAGTGTGAGGCCGCAGCTGTGGTTCCTTCCTCCGTCCTCCTCCCTGTGCAGTTACCCGGTCGTTCCAGCTACATTTCTTCTTGAGAGTCTGCCCCTTCCCCATGGAGAATCGATGGCACCTTTGTGGAAAATCTATTCACCATATACTTGGGCTTTATTTCTAGACTCTTCTGTTCTACTATCTATCATCTGTTTTGGTTACCGTGGCCTTTATAGTGTCTCTAGAAATTAGGTGGTATAAGTTCTTCAAAGTGTTCATTTTTCATTCAGTTCATTCATTTCAAGATATTCTAAGTTCTTTGCATTTCCATATAAATTTTAGAAGGAGCTTATTATTTCTATAGAAATGCGTGCTAGGATTTTAGTTGTGATGACATTGAATCCAAAAATCAATTTGGAGAAAATTGACAACAGTTTTGAGTTTCTCAGTCTATCAGCATGGTGTAAATATCTGTTTGAGTCTTCTCTAATTTCTCCACCATATTTTTTTGATTTTCAGTGTAGAAGTCTTGCATATTTTTGGTTAAACTTATTCTGAATATTTTATTATTTTTAATGCTATCGTTAATGGCATTTGAAATTTTTATTTTCTGTCATTTGTTGATCATAGAAATGTAATTTATTTTGGTACATTGACCTTGCATCCTATACCTTTGCTAAATTCATTTATTTGTATTTATTTTGAAATTTTTCTGCAGATTCCTGGGTTTTCTGTGCACACTATCAAATCATCTGTGAATAATAATTTCACTTCTTTTCCAGGTTTTGTACCTATTATTTAATTTTCTTGCCTTTTGCATTGGCTTTTAGCACCAAGGTAGGTGGAAGTGATGAGAGTGAATATCCTGCCTAGTGCCTGACTTCAGAGAGAAAGTGTTCTGTTTTTCCATTAACCATCATGTTAGCTCCGGGTTTTTCTTAGATGTCTTTTATCAGAATGATGGAGTTCTCATCTATTCCCAACCTGCTAGAAAGTTTATCCTGAATGGATATTGGATTTTGTCAAATGCCTTTGCTGAATCTTCACACTGAGACTATCAGATTTTTTTTTTATTCTGTTAAGGTGGGCGAATTACATTGATGGTTTCTAAATGTTGAAACCATCATTTGCATTCCTGGGATAAACCCCATTTGGTCATGATTTCTTATATACAGAAACATTAATCTGTTTATTCTTCAGAAAAAAAATAGTCTCCTTAAATAGAAAAAATATATTTTTTTAATGGTTAAAGATAATGTGGCTGAAGTTTATATGCAGACCTTTACAGATTTTTTGAAAGAAAATTTGTCCAGCCCAAAAAGGAAGAGTTATCTTAAATTTTAATTTTGGCACCAGTATCAGTGAGATGGGTAACTTCAGTTTATGACCAGCTGCTTCAGATCTCCATGTCCTCATCAGGAACAACTTTTTTTTTTTTTTTTTAAGTGTTATGGGGTTTTTTTCTGTAATTTTATTTTTTTTTCAGTGTTCCAAGAAGGAACAATTTAAATACATTTAGTTGGATGACTTAAAAGATGTCTTCCAATATAAAAAGTATTTGTTTTCATATAATATTTGATAACAGTTTCTAATTTTTTTCTATACTCTGGTTATAAATATATACAGCTTAATTCTGATGTAGTGGATAGAAAATCACAATAATTTACTACCAACTCAAGTGTGATAAATACTACTTTTTAAAAACTTCGGCATATAAATTTCCATACCTGTTCACACTTTATGAATGTTCTAAAAAGTTGTTACTTATTTTGCTGAGTAAAATGTGAAGTTTTACTGGAGGAGGTTATGTATTTATGAACAAAACATTATTTAAAAATTATAGTAGGTATCTTTTTTAGCTGTTTTCTGTGTAAGAGAGTACTTATTCCTTCCTACATTTTTGTAGTATTATCACTTTAATATATAGTACTACATAAATGGCCAATCAATGTCATATATAAAATACGTATAATAGAAAAATACCAGACCTTTTGTAGTAGGGCTGCACAATTCATTCACTGGTTTATTCAGCAGGCCAAAAAGAGCCTGTAATATCAGCAGCTCTGCTAGATGCAGAGGTAAAAGAACAGAGACTGTCCTTACCGGGAGCTCTTAGCTTTTGAAGAGGCAGACAGATTGAAAAAGGGCAATGATGACAAAACATTTTGGGGAGGAGTGTAAAGGAGAGGACGATGAGGAAATGCTTCTTAGAGAAATTGGCATCTCTAAGTAGGGATTAGCAATGTAGAAAGGGGGGAAACATTAAACTAGGGGAACTGCAAATACAGACCTTGGAAGCCAGAGAAGGAAGAGCGTTCAGTGACCTAGCAGTAGTTTATTGGGGTTAGAGCAAAGGCCATGTGTGCAGTTTTGGGGTGCTGAGAGGACTGGAAGGCAGAGGCCACGTGATGGCAAACCCCGTGTACCATATTAAGGAGGCATAAGTTTTTTTCTGAAAACCCTGGGGAGGTTTTTGTTTGTTTTGTTTTGTTTTTTACATGGAGGAGGTTTTGAAGCAAGAAAATAGGCAATGAAAATTATTCTTCAGATTTGACAAGTTAAGTCATTGAAAATATTAGCAAGAATTATTTCAATAGGAAAAAAGTGCAAACTTTTAAAATTAGTAGAGATAATTATAATAGGTGAACTTTATTTTACTCTGGTTCTATGGATTCTGTTTACACACATACCAAGATCTATCTGTGCATGATTAGTTTGGCAGGAATGAAGGAGTAGGGGAGATGCTGGTATTCCTACTTCTTGGAGTAGTGAGAGTATCCTCTTGGCCACTAGATGGTGGTGCTAACCACAGAGAGCAGGTAATCTGGTGTGTTATCTCCCTTTACACCCAGGCTAATGATCCGAGCAGAGTACTTCAGGCGATTGCTGCGTAACAGAGCACAGTCTAAGAACTTAGTGGCATGAAACAAAAAGGGTTCCTTTGCTCATGTGCCTGTGAATTGGCAGATCCGGCAGACCCAGCCAGGATCATGGCCTCCACTAATTGTGGGGCCAGCTGGGGCCTCTGACTATGCAGTCTGTTGGCAGAAGACTGGGGCTGTTGGATGTCGGCCTGGCTGCCTCCGTTCTCATCCATGCGACTTCTCCGATGTCAGTAGGTGAGGCTCAGCTTCTTTATGTGGTTGTGGAAGCATCATTCCAGGAGGGGAGCAGAATAGCTGCAAGGTGTAGCATAACGTCATTTCTGCCACATTCTGTTGTCAAAGCAAGTCACGGGCCAGCACAGAATGAAGGGATAGGAACATAGACTCCATTGTTTCAGGAGAAGATAATTTATCTACCATCATCTCCTCTCTGGCCACAGTTACTAGCATTCCTCCCATCCTTCCTCTCCTACAGGACTCTCTAAGTATTGTCCTATCATGGCTTCAGGCTTGAAGTTCCTGATCTCATGATGTCTATCAGTTCTGGATGCAGACAAGGCTTCCAGGTACAGTGCTTTGGTTACAACTCTTCTTGATTGAGAGACTTGTGAACACAAAAGCCACATGCATAGTATACAGTGATGAACAGGGACAAGTTAACCACACTACGTACTTGTATTCAAAATGGAGAGTTACCAGAGGCACGTAGCAGTCACTGACCCACTGATGTCCTAGCGGGTGTGTTGGTGCCCCTGTTCTTGGGATAAGGATTGTTTTCTTCTGTGGGAGTGCTTCCCTACTCCATGGTTCTCCAGGGCTTGGGGATCCATCCTCCGAGGCGTCTCCTCTTTTCCATAAGACACAGCTATAATGTGCAGCATTCCCACCCTGCTTCACACCTGTAGAAAAGTGGGGGCCCAGTGGTGTCTGTTCATTTTGAATTGTCTCTTCCTTTTAGTCTAAGCTGTTGGCATTTTTTTTCTGTTGGCATTTTTTTTAATAATACAGCTTTCTTTAAAAGTGTTATGGGTTTCCTCTGACTTTTAATGGAGTTACCACATCCCCAAAAGCCATGTCTGTAATTGCTTTTGAGATAGACCTCTCTACTTCAGGCATATAAAGCTTGTGTGGAGTAATGCCTGCAGGGTTCTTGGTAGTACTTTTGTCTAGCTGATAGGATTTACTAGGTAGCACCTAAAGTCCTTCTGGAGTCCTAACAAAGAGTAATACAGCCAGTTTATAACCCTGCTTTGCTGGGAGGGGAGGAGGAAAGGCCACAGGGACTGGTTGGGTGAACTGGGGCCTGCAGACCCAAATCCTGCGGCCAGTGATCTGTTTCTGGACAGCCCACAAGCTAAGAATAGGTTTTCATTTTTCAAGCATTGTTAAAAGAAACAGAAGAATGTATAGCAGAGGCCTTATATGATTCAAAAAGGCAGAGATGTTTACTAACAAAGATTGCCACCCCTGTTGTGATTCAAGAACTCTGAGCATAATGTTTGACATCAATGGAAAAAAGCAGTACATTTAGCTCTACTGGGACATTAAAAATGTTTGATGAAATGAATACATTCAAAAACTCAAACAGATTAAGAATAGAAGATGCCATATACCAAGAGGAGAAAAACCAATATTTTTTAGGAATAAGCTCTATAATAGAATCAATAATAACTCTTTATATTTTAATAGAATATTAAAATATAAATATTTTTATATTTATATTTTAATAGAATCTATATTTTAATAGAATCATAATAACTCTTTATGACTATTTCTGTTCATTGTCATGTTTTAAAAACACACAGTAGTAAAGTGGATCTTGACAGCTAAAACGTGAGAAAGATGGAGAAATAAAAATACCATTCTTAAAGTGGCATATACAGAAAAATCCAGAAGATCGTCATTTCCTTCAGCCACAGCTATATAGCTAGAAAACAAAATTAAAAAAGATTCTTTTAAAAGTACTAATGAAGAAATGTTCTTGTGTGTGTGTGTGTGTGTGTATATATACACACATACATTAGAAACAATTATAAAGTTCTGATAGAAGAAATAAAGGACTTACATATATTTCTGCCTATGTTTAGAACCTTAAATTTAATTAGCATGTCAAATCCAGATTTAAAGTAATATCATTAATACCAATTAAAGTAACTGGTCATCTTCCATCACATTCTGAATCCAGTCCAGGCATTAAGCTTAGCCTGTCATCCCGAGGTCCTTGAACCCCACTGGTTTGGTTCTCACCTGCCTTTGCAGTGTCCTGGCCATCCATCTGCCTCTCCTCTCAGCCCTTTTCCCCCACCCTGCCACCATTACTTGAACTGTGAAAGGAGCAGTGCCTGACACCTGATAGGTACCTAAAATATGTTTCTTGAGTCGAGCTAAAAAATTACCACATAAATGAGAGTGATTTTACTATTTATTACTGCTGTGGGGAATTTAAAAAGACATGTTGCTGTCCTTTTTCCTGCAGAAGGGGAAACAGAAAAATGTAAGTATTAAATGAAGAGTGGTGTGATTTCTATAGAACGGACGGTTTAGGAATAGCCAGGAATCCGTTCATGGCGTATGTTGCCAAATATGACATATTGAGAACTTTCTCCTTGTTGGCATGAGGTAGCACCCCATTGCTCTGGACACTGTGACAATTATCCTTAGAACCTTGGGAGAGAAGAACCAGAGCTGGGGTTGAAATAGAGGACTGCAAGTTCTAGTTTGCCAGGATACCCACAAATAAGAGCAAAGGATTCTCTGACTTGCAAAGGGATAGAATGATCTGTGTGGTTTCTTTGGAACTTGAAAGCATAAGTAAATCTGGAAACGTGCAGTACCTAAAAAAGTAATAGATCCAGAGGAATAGCAAGAGCTTCCCCAATGACAGATGTGTTCAAAAGTACCGTGATTGAACGGAGTCAGGAGTTGTGCACTCACTGCCATATTGGGCCATGGGGAGGCAAGCGGTGTCTTCCACAGGACTGCAGTTCCAGCAGAGGTGGCAAAAACCAAAATCCTGCACTTGCTTCAGTCTCATTCTTTGGAAAGGCCCATGGTTTCCCAGAACTAATCCACTTGGTAAAATGGGGAAAGAGGCATGTTGTCCTGAACCGGGATGGGAGGCGGGGGGTGTTGAATGGGGGAATGGTAAACATGCGTTGGTATGAGAGAAAAAGCTTCTCAAAAGAGGTTTTGCTGGAGCTGGGCCTTGAAGGTACTGAGGGCTCCCTTAGCTAAGGGGGCAGGAGTGAGAGGGGGTGTGTGCATATGTCGTGCAGAGGCTGGGAGGCAGGAATGCCTATTAGTGTGGCAATGACGATTTCCCAGTATACTGTTACAGGGCAAGGGCTGGGGTGCTTCACACACTTGTAAGGTTTCTGCAAGCTCTGCTAGAATGTATTAGTTCATCTACCAAAGATTAAAGACTCAGATCAGGAGGACTCTATAGGAATGGCATGCCCAAAATTGGTTTACATTTTTTGAAAGACCTTGGGCATTTTGCTGGCATCTTTAAAAATACCAAGGTACATACCAAGTATGAGCTGTACATGGAAATGTAACCCAGACATCGTTCGTCTTTCTAATTTTGAGGTCAAGCACCTGGAACTAGGCGCTTTGGGGATAATTTTGACTATTCATCCAGAATTTAAAGTCATTCAAGGAGATAACATTTAACATCCAACTCTGTACTAGGCATGCCAGGAAAGAGAGGTGTTTGCTAAGAACTAGGGCCTGGGCCTGGGAGTCCACGCTCTGAGCGGGGACTGGGAAGAACTTTTGGAAAAGTTTCCCATCCTATTTAGAGATAAATCCAAACTCCTTCACATGGTCCACAGGCTGCATTAGATCTGGCACCCTCCACCTTGCCAACTTCTGCCCTCCGTTCTCATCTCCTAGCACTCTCCCCATTGCTATTCCAGCCACACTGGCCTGCTTGCTGTCCTGTGAAATAACCAAGCCTATTCCCGACCCTGTGTATACTTCCTAGGAGTCCCTTTCCTTCAAATCTTTGCATGGATTCCTTCTTCTCTTTGAGCATCTGCTCAAGTGGCCCATTCTGAACAGCCTATCTAAATGTCCTCCTTTTAGTCACTCTATAATCCCTGTCCTGTTTAGTTTTCTTCATAACACAGCATTCTGCATGAAGTTTTCTTATTTGTACCCATTATTTTCTATCTCCCCTGCTAGAAATGTCAGCTTTGTGAGAAGGTGAATAGTGTCTTCCTTGTTGGCCACTCCCTGCAAAGTGGCACATGGCAAGGGCTCACTAAATTTGCTGAGTCATGGAGGAAAGCTTGCAGTCAGACAGGGAAGTTCAGTAAGTTGTTTGCTATACCAGAAGTCAATCAGGAGCATGATACCTAACTTGCCCGAGGGGGGATTAGAGAAGTCTCTCCGCAGAGGGACTAAGACTTGCCTGAAGAATGAGTCGACATTCAGCAGATGGGGGGATGGTAGAGAATGGCAAGGGTAGTGCATGTGAGGAAGACATGCCGGGGAGTACTGCCCGAGCCATGTTCGGGAAACCCTTCAGAACTGGACACGTGGGGATGGGTCAGGAATGGTGGCGGGAACTGGAACTAGACAAGTCAATAGGAATCAGCGTCATGAAGGGTTTTTTAAGCCGGAAGAGTAGTTCAGATTTTACTTTTGAAGTATTTTCAGCCTTTTCATAACCAGGGCACTAGAAGGAATAGTCTGGATGCTGTGTCCCTGCTTTCTCATTCCTTTCCAGCCCTGTGGCCTACCACCCCCTGACTCGTACCCTTATCATTACCTTAATTCTGAGCTTGCTAAGGTTGCCAGTGATGCTCTACTTGACAAATGCTTTGCTGCCATCATCTTACACAACTGAAGAACAACAGCTCTTGACTTGGTTGACTTTCTTCTTTCCTGAGCTGCTCTCTTCCCTTGATTTTTCTTGCTCTACGTCTCTTTGGGGGAGCTGCTTCTCGGCCTCCTTAGCAGGCCTCTCTCCAGCCCCACCATTCTCCGTTCTTGAAGTATTGCTCTGCAGAGCTCTGTTCTCATCCGTCCTCTCTTGCCATTCTGCATTCTCTCCTTAGGAAATCTCCTGTGTCCTTGACTTCTGCCCCAGGGACTTCCAAGTCCCTTTTTATGTACTTCATGTCTTTTTCTTAAGCTCCGGATCTATATATATAACTGGTGACTAAAAAGCTCTCTCCATTTGAATATCCCACAGACACCTCAAACTTGTTATGTCTAAACAATGGATCCATCATCTCTAGCCCAGCCTGGTACCACTGCTGAATTTCCTGTCTTAGTGAGGACTTCATCAGTCACCTTGTTGCCTAAACCAGAATTCTTCGAGTTCTTCTGGATCTTTCTTTCCCCCCTTTACACTGCATAGATAACTGCATAGATTTCTGTTCTTCTTTGCAGTTTCTCAATTTTACTATATAGCACTTCTTTTTATCATCGTCTCTCATCTGGGTTATTGTTTCCCTTCCTCTAACACGGGTCAATTCCTTTCCCTTTCCACCCCAATTCTGACTCTGTACAGTGGCTAGAATGGTCTTTCTAACAAACAAATCTGAATATATTACTGTGGCTCCTTCCCCACTGACTGAAGTGAGGAACTTAAACTTGATTTGTCATTAATTCCCTGACCACCTGTGTCCCACCACCCCCGCAGAGTCTCAGTCTAGCTCTCCAGCTCCAGTCCCACTTACACACTTCTAACTGGAACTGATTGCTCCTTTTTCTGAACTCCTAAACTGAGTATCAGTGCCACACCCAGCTACTTACTTACACTACATGCCTTCTGTTGTTCTTTAACTGTATGTGTGTATGTATTTTATGGACCAAATGAGGGGACCTTCTCCAGGACCATGTCCTCCAGAAAGGGTAAGATAGTAAGTACTGTGGATGTAGTGTGCAGTCAATACATATTTATTAGATTACCTTCACTAATAAGTCTTTCTCTCTTTATATATATCCTTTATTAATAATGTCAATTTCTCTTTTTAAAATTGTGTTCTCTGAGTTTTACATTTAACTGCATGAAGACTTTGTTTTTCTAGTAACTTCATTTATTGGTTTGCTAATTAATAGGGCTTAACTTTTCATTGTCACCTAGCAAATTTGTTTCTTCAGAGGTAAGAGATTCTTGCCATGTGCATGGTGGTAATGACAGCTGTTTGGGGAAATGTCAGCAAGAATGTGCTAAATACTGTCAAATACTCTTACATTCTTCTGTCCTTGGAAGGGTTTATAAGTTGAAAATCACCACAGCTTTCACCGGATTTAAGATTAATTTGACCCTTAGCTTCTCAAGTGCAGCCTTTCAAGAAAAAGGATTTTTTGACTCAGTTTAAGACAAGGTACTAGGAGTTATGTGTCTCGTGACCTCAGGAGATGAAGAATTGCTTTGTTTCTAATACAGGCGTTGACATGTAGAGAAGAACTCCTTACTCTACTTCTGTCGCTCCTTCCACTGGTATGGAAGATACCTGTTCAGGAAGAAAAGGCAGCAGGTATGTTTCTTTTATCACATCCCTTGTGTTATCAAAATTCCACTGGGGAAAGAAGGCCCATGGAAAAGCTCCTTCTGCCTTAATAGTTGATCCAGTTCAAATTCAGAACAGTATAGATTAGCATGATACTTGACAGGAGAAATTCTTTAGGTAGACGCATTTTTATTCTGCTAATAATACAAAAATGATGTGCTTCTTAGGGGTTTATTCAAATGTAACAATGATCAGAAAATATACGAGGAAACAGAACACTTAGCAGAAGGGGTCAGTCTAGGTGTGCAGCCCCATCAGAGAAATGGGTAGTGGAAAGTTTGAAGAAAGAAATGAAAGCTCCTTTGCTTATTTTATTTTATTTTTATTTTTATTTGAAAGAGAGAGAGAGGCAAAGGGAGAGGGAGTAGCAGTCTCTCTGCTCAGCATCTGGGTCTTGATGCCAGGACCTTGAGAACATGACCTGAGCTGAAGGCAGACAATCAGCTGAGCCACAGGTGCCGCTCCGTCACTTATCTTAAAGATTGCTTTTTATTACCAGTACTCTACTGGTGACTTTAGCAGTTTAGTTTATTTTTTTACTGTTCTTTGAAGAGATTAATTTGAAGTAATATTTTGTTTCAAGACTAGATAGAATTATTACAACTTAAGGTCAACACATATTTTTAGTATCTGATTTTGAAAAAAAAATTTTAATTACACACACACATATATATACCTATATCATATTAAGTATCTGAACCTTAGTGTGAATGTCTCAGTGGAGGAATTAACAGTTTAACAGTTTTCGCCTTGACCATTTCTGGAATATGTGAATTGTGAGATGTTTAACGATCTATCAGGTTAAACATAAATCCTTCTATCTGGTATTTCAATGCCATATATGCACTTTTAATACATACCTGATACAGAGCTCTCTTTTTAGGGGATTATCTAAGGTCTTGTAATATTGTTTTACTACTTATTTGTTGATTCACTAACTCCGCTCTCATTTTCTTGTGAATTTGTAGAATTCACAAATTATTTATCACTTAAGCTATCCGATTAGTGTTCTTTTAGGAAAGTTGTCTTCATTGCCTGCATCCTTTGTATAGGTGGAATTTGTCAGACTCTTTTTAATTTCTCCCCTTCTCTCTTGAGACCCAGATCTTTTATTTATAGATTGTTATTTATTCATCTGAATTAGAACTATATTTTTCACATAGATATTACTATGTAATATTGCAAAGGGAAAGACTGATTTTACTTTTTAATTAGTAAGACGGGTTTATTCATTTCTTCAAGAAATAGGTGTTGCATGTGGTCCATGTACCAGGCCCTAGGTTCTAGGCACTGAAGATGAAACAGGGATGCCTGTACCTAGTTCTGTGTGGCACATTCGGTAAATATTTTGAATGAAGAACTCTTTTAACCTCAATCTTAGAGAACAGTTGGTATCTATTATATGATTTTAAAATAATTTTGGACCATCTTAAAGTTCTTAAGTTATATCAGGGATATAAGCTAAATGCTATTTTTGAGAATATAATATACTCCTGTTTCTTAATTAATGGCACTATTAGAGGAGATTTGTAAGATGGTGTGAATAGTAGTGCTAAATCCCAGATAATCTAGAGTCTCTTATGTTGATGTCAGAATGCAATGTATGGTTTCAAATCAGATTTACGCCCCTAATTTTGTTCTCCTTTGTTGTTTTCAAAATCAATTTGTATCCTTTGAACCAATGTTACCTGGTACATAGCATGAGAAGAATAAGTGTAAAGGGAAATGATCCAGAGAACACAACAGATAGCTAAAGGAAATCAGCCCTGGTTGGGGGGGGGGGGGGCTGAGGAAAAGCTCTGAAAGTGGAAGATAAATAAGAGAGTAATCATCTGTACAAACTGAGTTTGAAAATATATTAAGGTCTAAACTTCCGTTCTTTATCTTAACAGATTTTAATCTACCATTCTCAGCTGATATAATCCTGACCAAAGAAAAGAACTCAAGTTCACAAAGATCTACTCAGGAAAAATTATATTTAGAAGGAAGTGCCCCATCTGGTCAGGTATCTGCGAAAGTAAACGTTTTTCGAAAAAGCAGACGGCAGCGTAAAACTACCCACCGCTATTCAATAAGAGACGCAAGAAAGACACGGCTCTCCACCTCAGACTCAGAAGCCAATTCGGATGACAAGAGCGTAGCAATGAATAAGCATCGACGGCCCCGTCTGCTACAGCATTTTGTAACCCAGTCACCTAAAGACCACCTTACAGCTAAACTTGACCACTTACCAACCAAAGAACAGACTCCTCCTGACACCATGGCTTTGGAACATTCCAAGGAGATTATTCCAAGACAGGAGTCAAACAGTGACATTTTGAGTGAGCCAGCTGCCTTGTCTATTATCAGTCACATGAATAATTCTCCTTTTGACTTATGTCATGTTTTGTTATCTTTATTAGAGAAAGTTTGTAAGTTTGACATGACTTTGAATCATAATTCTGCTCTAGCAGCCACTGTAGTGCCCACACTGACTGAATTTCTAGCAGGCTTTGGGGACTGCTGTAATCTAAGCGACAACTTGGAGAGTCAGACACTTTCTATGGGTTGGACTGAAGAACCAGTGGCTTTGGTTCAACGGATGCTTTTTCGAACAGTGTTGCATCTTATGTCAGTAGATATTAGTACTGCAGAGATGATGCCAGAAAACCTTAGGAAAAACTTAACGGAATTGCTGAGAGCAGCTTTAAAAATTAGAACTTGCCTAGAAAAGCACCCTGACCCCTTTGCACCGAGACAAAAGAGAACACTACAGGAGGTTCGAGAAGGTTTTGTATTTTCAAAGTATCGTCACAGAGCCCTTCTTTTACCGGAGCTTCTGGAAGGGGTTCTGCAGATCCTGATCTGCTGTCTTCAAAGTGCAGCTTCCAATCCCTTCTTCTTCAGCCAAGCCATGGATTTGGTTCAGGAATTCATTCAGCACCACGGATTCAGTTTGTTTGAAACAGCCGTTCTTCAGATGGAGTGGCTGGCTGTACGGGACGGAGCTCCTGCCGAGGCCTTGGAACACTTGAAAGCCCTCGTCAACAGTGTGATGAAAATCATGAGCACCGTCAAGAAGGTGAAATCCGAGCAGCTTCATCATTCCCTGTGTACGAGGAGAAGGCACCGGCGCTGTGAGTACTCTCACTTTATGCACCATCACAGAGACCTCTCAGGCCTCCTGGTTTCGGCTTTTAAAAACCAGGTTTCCCAAAACCCATTTGAGGAGACTGTGGAGGGAGACGTTCATTACCCCGAGCGCTGCTGCTGCATCGCGGTGTGCGCTCACCAGTGCCTGCGCTTGCTGCGGCAGGCGTCCTTGAGCAGCACCTGCGCCCACATCCTGTCCGGCATCCAGAGCGTCGGGGTCTGCTGCTGCATGGACCCCAAATCCGTGATCGTCCCTCTGCTCCATGCGTTCCAGCTGCCCGCGCTGAAGCACATTCAGCAGCATATACTGAATGTCCTTAACAAGCTTATCTTGGATCAGTTGGGAGGAGCCGAGGCACCGCAAAAAATTAAACAAGCGGCTTGCAATATTTGTACCATGGACCCTGATCAACTCGCCAAATTAGAAGAGACGCTGCAGGGAAACTTGTGCGAGGCCGCCTCTTGCCCAAGTCTGGCCAGCCCTGCCTACAGATCTCAAGGGATCTTGCCCAGCAGTGGATCTGAAGACTTGCTGTGGAAATGGGACGCCTTAGAGGCTTATCAGAAGTTTGTTTTTGAGGAAGACAGGTTACATAGCATACAGATCGCACATCACATCTGCTCTCTAATGCAGAGAGGCAATGTTGTTGTGCGGTGGAAACTGTATCACTCTGTCTTTAACCCTGTGCTCCAGCGAGGCGTCGAGTTAGCACACCATTGTCAACACCGTAGTGCCATGTCAGCGCAGACGCACGCATGTCCCCATCATGACCCGTGTTTGCCCCAGGACGTGCTGCAGATTTATTTAAAAACCCTGCCTGCTCTGCTTAAGTCCAGGTTTGTATGTGGGCATCTGCGCAGGTATCTATTCCTTATTGTGTGCTTTTGAATGTCTTTACCCATTATTCTTTCCTAGGATTTAATTTATTTTAACAACAAAAAGTGTTCCCATCCCATGTCAGAGTTTGCTTTACTTGTATTGATTGGTTGATCTAGTGATCTATTTATTTATTTCAGTTTCCTGGAGTGGTTTTAGGGAAGAGCATAGAGCCATTGATTTTAATTTCTCAGTGGAAAAAAGTTTTAAATATACACCGCTGAGGGAAGGATGGACACAACACATATATCCAATAGCAGAGGCAAGGTTGAATTAATTAATTTATATTTATTTGACAGAATGTTATTAGCCATTAAACATAATGTTTATAAAGACCATGCTGTGACATGAGAAAATGCTAATAATATTTTACCAATAAAACATACAGAATTAAAAATATCACCCACTTATTTACAGCTTTGTAAAATATACACATACCTAAAATGATAATTATTTGGTAAGGCAATAGACTTAAGGGGATTATGATTTCTTAAATACCACATTTACATTTATTATATACACAATGTATATAGAAAAAACAGAAAATACAGATAAGCAAAAAGAAGATTAAGGGACACCTGGGTGGCTCAGTTGGTTAAGCATCTGCCTTTGGCTAGGGTCATGATCCCAGGGTCCTGGGATCGAGTCCTGTGTTGGGCTCCTTGCTCGGTGGGGAGCCTGCTTCTCCCTCTGCCTCCCCGTGCTTGTGCTCTCTCTCTCTCTCTCTTTCATTCTGACAAATAAATAAACTAAAATTTAAACAAAAAAAGGAAAGAAAATCCAAATTACTTAGAATTCTACCAGTAAATTTTCAGATTTTGTGATTGTCAAGTCTGGTACTTAAAAAATAATTACATAAATAAAGCTTGCTTCTGATAGTCTGGTCTTACAAATTAATGTGTATACCATTTCAAAAACATAATAATATATAACCTGTCACATTACCTTTACAATTTTTAAAAATTTCTGACATCCTCACATTGTTTAAATAAAACTGACTTTGATTTGAAAAGTTTTGTAACTCTTCAGCGTATTTGTGAACAACTTGGATCTTTACTGAGCTGACTTATTTAGTTATTAGTAGAATTCCAGTGATCCAGACCCATGAGTCTCACCTGACACTCAGATCTGCAGCTTGGTTCCTTCCCTTTATGAGGTGCAGATGTACAACAAACAAAAATTCCTGAGTAAGCCAACAGGCAGACAAACAGATAGACACACACAGACTTGCCTCTTGTCAGAGTCTGTCCATCTCAAGTGCGGAGGTGGTTTAGAATTTACACAGAACCTGCCAGTTGGGGGAAAGTATTCTTCCCTGAGTCGCTTCATTTACCTTGGGTGTGTGTGTAATCTCTTCTTCCTAAATGATGCTGGAGTCATATTTGTGATGTTTGAAGAAGGATGTATGTGAAAGTAATTAGAAAATAATTTGAGATCCTGCTCTCATGAAGAACACCAGCCAGATAATTGATGAATAGATTAGTGTTTAATATATACCACATGCAGCAACGACATATTTAAATAGTATATGTACTTATTTATGAATGATGTTTCTGTATGTAAAATCTTGTGTATTTTTTTCTCTCACAGGATAATAAGAGATTTGTTTTTAAGTTGTAATGGAGTAAATCAACTAATTGAATTAAATTACTTAGATGGTATTCGAAGTCATTCCTTAAAAGCCTTTGAAACTCTGATAATCAGCCTAGGGGAACAACAAAAAGATTCTTCAATTCCGGGTGTTGATGGGATAGACGTCGAACAGAAGGACTTGTCGTCTTTAAATGTAGGTACTCCTTTTCGTAACCAGCAAGCTTGCTCAGATTCTCCCCTGAGTCTTAGCAAATTTTATGCCAGCCTCAAAGAAGCCTCTCCAAAGAAATGGAAGTCTGTTAACCAGGATGTTCATATCAACATGATAAACCTCTTCCTCTGCGTGGCATTCTTATGTGTCAGTAAGGAAGCAGAATCTGATAGAGAGTCAGCCAATGACTCAGAAGATACTTCTGGCTATGACAGTACAGCCAGTGAGCCATTACATCGTATGCCGCCATGTTTATGTCCTGAGAGCCTCATCTTGCCTTCTCCCAAACACATGCACCAAGCAGCAGACATTTGGTCCATGTGTCGTTGGATCTACATGTTGAGTCCGGTTTTCCAGAAACAGTTCTACAGGCTTGGTGGTTTCCAGGCTTGCCATAAATTAATATTTATGATCATACAGAAACTGTTCAGAAGTCATGGAGAGGAGCAAGGGCAAAGGGAAGGAGACCTACATGTACATGAAAACCAAGATATAAATGGAATGTCTCAATCTGAGATCACCATGAAGGAAGATTTATTATCTTTAACTGTAAAAAGAGACCCCACACCATCAGAAGTGGGTGGTCTAAACAAGAGTGCTGACAGTGTAAGTAAATTAGAGTCACAGCATCTCTCTTCCATAAATGGGGGACATATTTCAGCTACTGAGGCTGCTCCTGAGGAAGCAGAGGTACTTATGAGTCGAGAAAGTGAGACTTCCCTGCAGAGCATCCGACTTTTGGAAGCCCTTCTTGCCATTTGTCTTCACAGCGCCAGAGCTAGTCAGCAAAAAACGGAATTAGAGTTACCTAATCAGGTAATAACTTCTCCTTTATTCGGCTTTTGTGCTTTACTTTCCTTATTTGAAAGTTCTAACATAATACTATTGTCATTTTGTTTTTCCAAAGATTATAATTTCTGAGAAGCTTCTTTATGCTTAGCCCAGTGTCAGGTGCTATAGAGGACAGAGAAGTGCATGACCCAGATCTTGCCCTCAAGACGCTTACAGTTTAGTTTGGAATGCAAAACCACATGTATCGAAGTTACCAACCCTGAAAGGCATTAGATACACATTATGAGTCAGATGAGTAGTAATGGGCTTTGTGTTTCAAAGTTCAGACTTTATAATCTCAGTGTGATGCTGTTCGGTGCCCTGCTCAGATCCCCTTTACAAAGCTGATGCACCCATCTGCCATTGCTACAAGGATGTGAGTTATCACCTAAGGATTGCCCTTGGCTCGTGGGAGACGCCCCTTCTACAGATGCCTGAGAAGGATGTTCATAGCCAGTGATGGATGGATATAGCTCTGTGGAGTGGGGACAATCTTTGTGGTGCAGTCCAGGCTCCAGAGCTTCCCATGGAATTGGGCTGGAGCCCAGCATTTATTCTGAAACCACATTTTTGCCTGGATTCCCCCCCTCCACCCTCACCCCAAATATATTCTGCTTCCTGCATGACCCTACAGATTTTTCCTGAGAACATTCCTCAGCTGGAAGAGAATCCTTAGTTTCAGGCCCTGCTTCTAAAGAAACTTCAAATATGGCAGACCCCCTGTTAATAACCATCCCTAACTGTTCTGTCAGCCAACAGGCTCTCCCTACTGCAGTTCCTGTCTCCCTGTTTCCTCCTATCTAAAAAATCTTGATGTCTCCACAGTGCTCAAAGTTAAAATTCCAGACTCCGTAGGCTAGCATACCGAGCCCCAGTGTCTTGTGTTCACTTCCGTGCCTAGCTTCGCGTCCTGCCACCCTTCACCATGCTGCCATCAACCGCACTGAGCTAGCTAACAGCTTCTCAAGATGCCACTCCTTGTTAGGAATTCTGGATGTGTTCTTCTGACCAGCAGACTTCTGCCTCGATGCCTGCCCGCTACTACTTGTTCTTATCCATCTCATACAGCCCCTCCCTCAGGACACTTTTGATAGGTCTCTCAGGCACCTTCTCTCTTTTTGATTATCCTAGAACTTTGTTTATAGCTCTAGTGTGGTCGTCATCATGCCTTGTCTACAAGGCATGTTTCTTAGGCTGTTTCTTCGGCTGGGTGGAGGGAATTCATTAAGGGAGAGGTCAGTTTCATATCTGTCTTTATGGCCTCATTACATAATATAGGGACACAGGCAAGCAGCAAGAGTTTCCTTCAAAGACAGAATGGAGGGAATAAAGAAGGGAGAGAGAGGAAGGGATTGGAATATAAGCCCTTCTTAGAGTCTTACAGGATCTCTAAGAATAAGGCATTTGTAAAATGTAGGGATAGTTAATCAAAACTCTGGAGTTTCAACTAATGTTTTTTGTGTATGATACAGTTAATTTCTGATCCACTGAAATTCAGAATGAAATAAGGTGAGTGAAGCATTTGATAAATAAAAATGTTACTATTAATTGTAACTGGGTATTTGTATAAGGGCTAGATATTTATATCTACTGCAAATAAATGGACTAAGTTTCTACTTATTAAATAAATAATATTTATTTTGTCACTTTAATTTTTTTAAAGCATGTTATTAATATTCTTAGTATCCTTTATTTTACCTTAGAACTTGTCTGTGGAAAACATATTGTTTGAAATGAGGGACCATCTTTCCCAGTCAAAAGTGACTGAAACAGAATTAGCAAAGCCTTTATTTGATGCCCTGCTTCGAGTCGCACTGGGGAATCATTCAGCAGATTTTGAACACCATGATGCTATGACTGAGAAGGTATGGATAAGATCCAGGTGTGTTGTTTCGGTGTTGCTGGCAGAGGCAGACGTGTGTGGGATGGGAGTAGGGCCCTGACGAATGTGATTAGAACACATGGCCAGGATTTGGTCAGATGAATTCTGGGGGGGGGGTCATATCTCCATCTGTGAGGTGGATAGCATTTACTCAGTGCCCTATCAAAAAACAGGAGAGCAATGTGGCAATTTACTGAGACTTACTGTCAGTGAGACAGAAATGTATGATTTGATAAGTCTTGCATATCACTGATAGTTTATTAAATGATAGTTCAGGGTTGGTGATCACTCAGCTATTTTTTCTGATCCTATCTTCTGATCCTTTCCTAATATACAGTTAGTATTTCCAGAACCTTCTATTCATTTTAATTTTACATCACTCAAACAAAAATGACTATACTTCATAGAAATTAGCTTCTTCTTTCAAGTTTCTTTAACCTTTAACTAATTGTCCTTTATGTAACTTCTTAATAATGCTGTCCTTTATTTTTATGTAACTTCTCTTTTAATTTTGTAGTCTAACCAGATATATGACATTTTATAATCTTCTGCCACAATATTTTATGTTGCTGTGTGTTATAACTTTAAAAAACTTACTGAAATAACAACCGTTGCCTTTGTCATATTCCTGCATCAGTTGGTTTATTGGAAAGTGTTAAAATACTACTTTATTTCTACCTTTCATTAATGTTGCAGTGATAAAGTACTCTGACATGCTTCAAGTGGAAATGTGTTCTAAAGTGAAGATATTAGTAGCATTTTTATAAGAAAAGGAAGATTTCATGCTGCAGGTTATTGCACCAGAAACTAATGCTCTCGATTTCCCAAATGCTTTTATATGGACAACTGGATTCTGAAATCTTAAAATTAATTCCGTTGAACAATTTTTATGTCTACTCTGGTTACCTAATTTATGAAACATTTTATTTATAAAAATCCTATGGAAACGTCTTTTTCCCCTGAACAAATTTGTAACAATAATATTTATTTGCTAGCGTTAAGTTGTAAGAAATATAATTCTACCTCATTGTGGTTTTTAGACATTTCCTATTATGTAACTAGAGTGAAATTTCATAGACTTCCTTTTCAGTAAAACTGAAATGACCTATAGCTTCATCTGTTAAAGACCCCCCCATTTCTGAAGTGTTAATAAAGTTGAGAGAGTCTGGAAATTTTTTGCTGCATGAATTTCATAATTTATAGTGCATCATATTGATTCCCGAGACTTTTTTCCTTAAAGGAAACGCTGAAGCTATCCTTAAAATGATTTTGGAGTAATAAACATTCTGTTACTAAACATGAGCAAATGTTACAACTTTCGCCTTCTGATTGCGCTTATCTTACAGAGCCATCTGTCTGAAGAAGAATTGTCATCACAACCTGGTGATTTTCCAGAAGACGCTGAGGACTCTCGGTGTTGCAGTCTCAAACTTTTGGTTGAAGAAGAAGGCTATGAGGCAGACAGTGAGAGCAATCCTGAGGGCAGTGAAGCCCAAGATGATGGTAAAATATCACTGAAGTACTTGTGATTGGATTTGCAAGTCAGATTATCAATTAGCAAAGTGGCTGCGGTAATACCACTTTAAAATTTTGTATTGCCTTGCCATTTAAAAAGTGCATTGCTTCATTTTATTTGATCTTGACAATAAATTCTGGCATTTGTATAGGCAACATCATACAGATATATTTTGTTATTGCCAAATTGACTGAATGCCTGAGAATACAGGGTAGAGAAAAATCCCTGCTTTCATCGATATTCCAGTAGAAAAAAGCAAACACTAGGTATCAGAAGTGAGCAATATGAAGAAATAAAACAGGCTGATGTGATAGTGATTGGGCGGTCAAAGAAGGTCTCACTGAAGATGTTCGGTTTATATTGAGGCCTAAATTTTTTTTAAAAAATCTATCCAGACAGACACTGACAGGAAGAGCATTTCAGGCAGTTTGTTAGAAAGATGAATTAATATAAGGAGTGTAGGCATCTTTCTGTGACATCCAAGGATGGTGCAGCACAGATTTCTTAACTCACCACAACCCAGCTTGTCCATAGGATTGAACATGATCCTTTGTCTCCGGGCTTAAAATTTGGGTAGAACAGAATAGATGGGCCTATTGGAGCCAAGAGCTTTCTGGAAGACTCCATCTCTTTAATGTTGGCCTTATGGTGGTCCCAGGACTGCTGGTCTTCACTGTTTCCAGCACCTTGTCTTCCTCAGCCTATTTTCTCTTTCCCATTGCATGAAGGAATAATTGTGGCTGTCCTAATGGAAAGGTCTTGTTGGACCTATAGCAAGTGTTTGTGTATAATAAAGAGTGAAAAGAGCAAAAGCAGCCACAAATTGAAAGAATCTATATATGTATATATGTATATAGCCACACACACAGATTCATATAACTTACTTGGTTTATTAAACTATTCTTGTTTGTTTCCAGTGTTATTAAGAAATATTTGACATACATCACTGTAGAAATTTAAGATCTGCAGCCTGGTTTGACTTACAAATATTATGAAACAATGATCACGATAGTATAAGTTAACTTCCATCATCTTATACACATACAGTAAAAAGAAGAAGAAAAAAATTTCTCCCTCTGATGAGAACTTGTACGTTCTTTTCTGCTGACCACTTTCTTACATATCACACAGCAATGTTCACTATAGTCCTCATGTTGTCCGTTACATCCCTAGTGCTAATTTATCTTGTAACTAGAAGTTTGCACCTTTTGACCACTTTCCTCCATTCCTACCTTATGAGCAAGCACTTTTGGAAAAAATATTAGTTCAATGGTGTAGGTTTTATCAGTGTACTGACATTTTATAATGACAGACTTCCTCCTTTTTATAGGCTTGCTGATTAGTTCTTAATCATGTAGACATTCATAAATTTCTTAACTACATGAACATTTTTTAAACAGCACAACAGTCAGTTTTAAGAGAACATCAGTCAAATTTTCCAAAATGTAATATTCAGTGACAGTGTCCATTTCTCACTTAGAAGAAGACAAAGTATAGAATTTATCCAACCAATAGCTGAACCTGTCATTTTCACAGAGATCTGAACAGGCAAAGGAACTAGCCTGTGATTTAGGTATTTTGGGGTCAGAAAGTTTGGGATAGTGTTTTTCCCACTTGTGTCAGAGAAAATGTGTTAAATCTGTATCTTATGTCTATAGAAGTTACTGTTGATATTTATAATTCTATTGAAGATTAAAATTACTTTTAAGCCACTCATTTATCTTCAAAATATCCATAAGACTTTATTATCCAAGATACTTATTCTAATCAAAAGTTGCCTTGTAGGAAAAGACTGAGAATCTTCTTACAAAGAGCAAGCACTTTGCTACAAGATCTCCTAAAATGTTAAGTGAGATTTGAAGTATTTATTCAGGGTTTGGGGAATAAAAATCATCTTTTTCTTTTCCTCTTTCAGGTGTAGACTTGAAACCTGAAGCAGAAGGTTTTAGTGTGTTAAGCAGTCCAAAGGACTTGATTGAAACCTTCACTGAAGGGGAAATCATATATCCTGAGATTTGTATGCTGGAATTAAATTTGCTTTCTACTGGTAAAGCCAAACTTGATGTACTTGCCCACGTATTTGAGAGTTTTTTGAAAATCATCAGACAAAAGGAAAGAAATATTTTTCTACTCGTGCAACAGGTAAAAGATGCATATAGTAAATGTGGTGAATATTTGTCACACGCATGCCCCAGTCACTCATCTCCTTATTTAGAACTCAACTTGTCTGAAAATTGAGATGATTATTTATCTTTTATAATACCTTAGGTATGTTTTTATGTACAAATGGCATTCTAAAAATCTTTTAATTCCATAGTTCTCTAAAGCAGCATAAAAAATTAATGTCATTGGCATTGACATAATCCTTGTATTATTTCTAGAATGGGTAGTATTTTATAAATTACATTTAATATATAGTCACTGTTTTTGAAAAACCAGAAAACAAAAACAGTATGAAAAACATAAATGTATAAGCCACCTTAAAAAATAAAATGAAAAGTGTGTAATTATACACATAGCATTCTTCCCAGTTATTTGAAAATATTTATATATGTATAGATAGTAGAGTATCAAATCATTTATCATGACATTACAGTTACTTCATGCTTTCATGAGGTAAGAAATTTAATTTCTTATGTTTTGTTTTTTAATCTTCAGGGAACTGTGAAAAATCTTTTAGGAGGGTTCTTGAGTATTTTAACACAGGCTGATTCTGATTTTCAAGGTGCGTTGAAACTGTTAGTTTTACACAATAGCTTTGAAATTATTTTGTTGTTATGTGAAATGAAGAGTTAATAATGACTTCCATTGGCATAGTGCCCTGTGATTTCAAAAGTCGCTTTATATGCATCATCTCTTTTGTTCAATAGACATACCATATCGTATCTTGATTTTATAGAGAGGAATGTCTACACATTCCAAGTGATTGAGTGAGTTGTTCAGGGTCATGTACATAGACTTGGCCTTGTGTTCCTGCCTTATCAGTCACTGAATGCCACTCTCCACTCTGTACTTTCACAGACATTTGAGGAATTCATAATGAATATGTAATATGGTGACATAACAGAAACTTCCATTTTAGTTGGAGAAGTCTAACATACATGAAACATTAATTCAGGTTTGTCAGGTGTTTCTTCATGATTAAATTCGAGTGATGCATTTTTGGCAAACAGACGTCGTAAGTGACGTTGTGCCTTTCACAGTGCATCGTATTGTGGTTCATGATGTCTGTATCTTATTGCTGTGATGTTGACTTTGATCACTTGGTTGAGGTGGTGTCTTGCCAGGTTTCTCCATTGTAAAGTTACTGTTTTCTCTTTATAATTAGTAAGTATCTTGTGGGGTACATAACTTGAGACTATGTAAATATTTTCTTTTCATCATACTTGAACCCACTAATCCTTGGCACCCATTGATGATTCTTGACTGAAATTGTTAATTCTGTGGTATTTGCCAAACAGTGATTTTCTATTTCCATTATTCTTTTTATATTTAATTGGGATTATACCTTAAAGAAAAGTTTTTCCTTCTCCATTTACTTATTTAGTATATGGGTATGTTTGTATTTATTGTGGTAGACACTTAGGAGGTCCTTTAGATATGAAGACTTATTTCTGGCTTAGCTCTGAGAAACTCTGTCACATTACCTTTTTTTTTTTTTTAATTTATTTGACAGACAGATCACAAGTAGGCAGAGAGGCAGGCAGAGAGAGAGAAAGAAGCAGGCTCTTCGCGGAGCAGAGAGCCCGATACGGGGCTCGATCCCAGGACCCTGGGACCATGACCTGAGCTGAAGGCAGAGGCCTTAACCCACTGAGCCACCCAGGCGCCCCTGTCACATTACCTTTTAATGACAGTTTTACTGAGAGAGAATTCCTACACTACACAGTTCACCCATTTAAAATTTACAGCTCTGTGTTTTTTGGTATATTTGCAGAGTTGTGCAAACATCACCACTTACTTGCTCTTAGGAATAACGCTATGACCACTCATGTACTAGTTTCCATATGGAGATGTGTTTTCTTTTCTTTTGGGTACAGTGGTAACTTTCAGATGAGGAGCAGCCAGAGTCTTTTCCAAAGTGGCTGCATTATTTTACATTCCATACAGTATATGAAGATTCTAATCTCTAGACATCCTTGCTAACACTTGTTATGACCTGTCTTTTTCGTTATATCCATCTTAGTGGGCCTGCCATGTTACTCTCATTGTGGTTATGATTTGTATTTTCCTGATGGCTAATGTTGTCCCACACACACTTTCATGTGCTCGTTGGCCATCTGTGCATCTTCCTTGGATATCTCTAGAGAGATTTCTATTCAATTCTTTACCCATTTTTTTAAAGATTTTATTTATTTATTTGAGATACAGCTAAAGCAACCAAGGGAGAGAGAGAGAGAAAGAGCACAAGCAGGGGGAATGGCAGGGAGAGGGAGAAACAGGCTCCTGCTGCACAGGGAGCCTGACGAGTAGCTCAGTCCCAGGACCCTGGGATCATGATCTGAGCTGAAGGCAGACACTTAATCGACTGAAGGCACGCCCCTTTACCTATTTTCAAATTCGGTAATTTGTGGTTTTTTAATTGTTGAATTTAAGAATTTTTAAGTATGTTCTAGATAAAAGCCCCTTATCAAAGGTGTATGACTTGAAATATTTTCCCTCAATCCTTGGCTTATCTTTTCACTCTCTTGATGATGTATAATTGAAGCACACATTTTTTATTTTGATGAAGACCAATTTATCTGTTTTTGCTTTTGTCACAATGCTTTTGGTGTCATATCTAGGAAGGTTGAACTTACGGTCACAAAGAAAAGAGTAGTTTTCTCCTCTCCATGTTTTCTACTCTCTTCTTCTCTACATTCTGATCATAATCTTGGACCTTCCTCAACTGGTCTTGCATGCCTTAGCTTTCCTCTCACATTACCTCCTTTTCTCTTTTTGTGCCGTGTTTTGGCAGATTTCTTCCATTCTATTCCAACCTTTTGACCTTTTGTTCAATTTTTTTTAAAGATTTTATTTATTTGACAGAGATCACAAGTAGGCAGAAAGGCAGAGAGAGAGGGAGAGGGAGAGAGAGAGAGAGAGAGAGGAGGAAGCAGGCTCCCTGCCAAGCAGAGAGCCCGATGCGGGGCTCGATCCTAGGACTCTGGGATCATGACCTGAGTCAAAGGCAGAGGCTTTAACCCACTGAGCCACCCAGGCACCCCTGTTCAATTTTTAATTTTGGCAGTTATCTCTTAATATTTAAGAGCTTTTTTGTTTGTTTTCTGGTTATTCCATTTTCATATAAGGATATATTATCTTAAATATGTCTGGATTTAGTAATTAATGTTTTAGAAAGATATCTTCTCTACCCTAAATTATTTATTTTCTCTCTCGGGTCAGTTAATCAATTTGTTTGTGTTTTATATCTTGGTTTTTCTTATTTATGTTGCTGATTCTCAAATATTTTGTGAACCTATTTTGCCCATTTCTATTTAAAAAAGCTGTTGAAGCTAATGTTGTAAATTTGCTTTCCTATTTGTCATCTGCCCTGAACGGGCAGTGTGTTGAAGAGCTCTGTGTGCATGTGCCAGTGAAAGATAGAGGCTCCCCAAATACCGTATAAAGAGAGCTTCACTTGGGAGGGCCATTAGGGCTACTGTTACCTCAAATGGCATTTTGTGTACATTAGAAAAATATGTCTTCCACATGTAGGGCTTGGCTAGTGAATAGTGTCTTTGTGCAAGAAAAAGTCATCCCTTCATCTCGGCAACACAGCTCAATGCCAGGATGCATGGCTTGGTGAATAGCATTCCGGTTTTCTTTTAGCTCTTATTTTTTCCCTTAGCTGAGCAGCTTGGCCCGTCTGCAGACTGTACATGTCTACCTGGTAGCCTGATGCTAATTGTCCCACATTCCGTCTCAGTCCTTGCCTGGCAATCCAGGGAGTTTCTTTAAAAGGTTACCAGGCTAGGGGCATAAAAGTAAAAGCCGAGCTATCTGTGCTCTGTATTCAGAATTTAGGAGAGAGGTAAGTGTTTCCAGACAGACCTTGTATGAATCCCTGCATTTGTAGCCCTATCCTTACTTCCTCTCCAGAATGTAGACAGACCTATGGGCTCTCCACTTCTTGGAGTCCCTTTGTAATTCAAAGAGATTCTAAGCAGCAGCTTTCTCTTTTATATCTCTGCCCTTCCATCTTCAAGAAATATTTTTAAATCTGCTGTGTCCCCAGTGCCCACTGACTTCCTCATTCTTTTTGCTGTTACAGATTTCTTTCTTTTTATAATTCTGTACTTTCAGTTCGGTGGGTTTTCAGTAGTAGACAAAGGCAAATATATATAAATATATATATCTTCATTCTCTCATTTTGAACTGGAACCTTTTAGTTTTTAACTGAAAAAAAAAAGTCTAAGCACATACATATACTTTACTTTGATCATACTACTTTATCCTGCCCTCCCCCAGCCCGTGATTATCTAACACTTTATTTTATAGTGTTTTTTAAAAAAATCAGAATCCTAATTAGGTTCATATATTACAGTTAGCAGATATATCTCAAATCTTTTCATCTGTAGTTGTCTACTCCCCCCACCCTTGCAAATTTTTTTTGGTTGAAGAAACCAGGTCATCTATCATGAGGCATCTGCATTCTGAATTTTGGCAGTTATGTCCCTAGGAGTTGTTTAACATGAACCTCTCTGTCTTACATTTCCTTCAGTTGCAGTAAGATCTAGAAACCTAATCATATTTGGGTTTTGACCATTTTTTGACTGGAATATTTTACAGGCAGGAATCTGTGCCTCCATCAGAGGCACATAATATCTGATTGTCTCTTTTTGGGGGACACTAGGAGCCATGGATGGTCATAGCCTAGGGACTTGCAAAATGGTAACATGCTGTCATTCCGTCTTCTTGGATAAGCTGGAATACTTAAAGAAAACTTGCTCTCATCAACTGTTTGGTTATGCTCAGTTAGAATAATTTATAAAGGAAAGGCAAGAGAAATAATTATTTTCCTTTATTTTCTAGTTTTCATAGTTCTTACTCTAAAACCTTTCATAGGTTCGTGTTTCTTACAGGATAAAGTCCATGCTATTTTAAAATATTTTATTTATTTATTTGACAGACAGAGATCACAAGTAGGCAGAGAGGCAGGCAGAGGGAGAGGAAGGGAAGCAGGCTCCCTGCTGAACCAAGAGCCCAACGTGGGGCTCGATCCCAGAACCCCGGGATCATGACCTGAGCCAAAGGCAGAGGTTTTAACCCACTGAGCCACCCAGGCACCCCAAAGTCCATGCTATTTTATAGTCTTGATTCAAGTTTCTTTCCAGATATACCTACTGTTCCACTACTGCCTCAGCTCACACCTCTACAAAACATGGTGCTGAAACAGGGCTGCTTTCCTCAGCTTCCTCATTGGGATTATTTCTTTCGTGTCTAAAAGGGAGACAAGATTTCACTATAGGGCTTTTTTGGGTGAGGACTAGCTGAGATAATGCATGTGAATATACTTTGGACACTATAATGTATGCTACAGATATTAGTTACTTTATTCTAAAAAGTTCTATGAATTTATGTACTACCCATGATATTTTATTCTAAATCTCAATGAAATAAGGAAAGTGTTCAGAATAATTGCTTGTGATATTTAAGTATTTCATAATCTTTAATATTTACACTTCCATTTATATCACCTAATTTAGAAAGTAATAGTTATAATTTAAACAGTTTCAAGATAAGGTAGCAGACTATTTTGTGGTTGACTGTCAACTTCTTTAATGAATACTGTGTTAATTTATGCTTCTGTAAATAATAACTCTCCTGGGAAAGGACCCATCTTTAAGAAAAGTGGTTTTGTTTTTTTTGTCAGTGGGTTGGTTTGCATTTAATCATATTGCTATTTTTTCAGCACATTTTTGGGTTATTAGTTGTTTATAATCCATTGAAGATGTGACATTAGTATTTGATCTCTTTCAGTGAAATTGTGTGTCTGGAACCTTTAATTATGTATTGGCTTTAATTTTTTCCCCTCTATCTTTCCTTAATTTAGCATGCCAGAGAGTATTGGTGGATCTTTTGGTATCTTTGATGAGCTCAAGAACATGTTCAGAAGAGTTAACCCTTCTTTTGAGAATATTTCTGGAGAAATCTCCTTGTACAGTAAATATGCCATAATTTAAAATTTTTTTCACTGATACTTAATAGAATATTTTTAAAAATGACTTGGAAATCACTAAGTTCTGTCTTTTAATGTGGTAATGATTATGCAGTCAACTCCATGTTAATACGTGTAAAGTTCTTCATCATTTTATTATTTGCACTTATTTTAACTGTTTCACTTGTTTTGGCCAACCAGCCCTGTCACTGGGCTTATAGTCCCATTGCTTTATCCCACCCCAAGTCGTTGTTCTTAAGAAACGCCAAATAATTTTAATTACTAAAGAAAACTTAATTGTGATTAGTTTTTACCCTTTTAAGGATTATCTTTTTAGAAAGTTATTATCTACCCTTCAGGTATCTTCTATCACTTCTTTCCATTGGTGTAACTTAGTGACTTTTCAACTGTTCTTTGCTGAGAAACTCATTTTCATAATGAAATCTTGGCTAGAAGCATAAGCAAATAAAACAAAAGGTTGGAGCTACTTTCTTTGAAGCAAGGTTGAATGTTCCTGAGTCCTGCCCATTTCAGCACCTTACTCCAGCTTGTGGACCCCAAGGGGCTCTGTGGAACACAAGGTTAACAAACACTAATGTAGACACTTGATAACTGACTGTATTTATGGAATGTTTTCTTTTACTTTCTCTGAGTGTAGTTCTCATCATCATCATCATCATTAGCTCTTATTTTGTGCAGAGGGCATACACTAGGCAGTGTATTGGACTAAGATGCTCTTCTCTATTCTACTTGTCTCCTTAGTCATTACTTTTCTCTTAATTAAATGCTCATCTCCTCTCTTATATTTTCTATAATTCTACATTTAACCCAAAATTTATAATTTGTGAATAAAACCTAAACCCCCTTATTTTGGTTTATCAAAACAGATGAAAGAAAATTTATTTGTTTAGGAAAAGTCATGTAAAATAAGTTGGAAAGCAATTGAGCCACTCAATTTTATGAAGTCAGTCAGGCTATAAATATCATTCAGAAATCTGGAGAATTTGTAAGGTCTCTAGTTCTATCCCTCACTTAAAAATAATTTAAAGAAGCAACTATAGCCTACTAGGAAATATACATCTTTCTTTGTAGAAATTATTCTGGATATAATTATTAGAGTTGACATCTAATACTTAAAACCAATTCATAACTTTCAGGCTTGTGCCAAAAAAAAGCACCTAAATCTAATATTAACCATGAGAGGTTACATATTTAAAGAATAAAACCTTTTTATCTTATGAACATTTTAGTGGTATGGTAGATAGGAAGTAGGAAGGCATTTAACTAGGAATGCTGATATGCAGGTATGCTTGTATTTTCATTTATAACCTGAATTTCAGTGTACATTTTGTATTTATTTATTCTTTTTCTCCAGGAAGTACTTCTTCTGGGTATTCTGAAAATTATTGAAAGCGACATTACGATGAGCCCTTCCCAGTACCTAACCTTCCCTCTCCTGCATACTCCAAATTTAAGCAATGGCGTTTCATCACAAAAGTGTCCTGGGATTCTAAACAGTAAGGCCCTGGGATTATTAAAAAGAGCACGGAGTTCCCGGAGCAGGAAAGAGACCGAGAATGGAAGTTTCCCCCAGCAGCTGCTCTCCTCTTGGCACATAGCCCCAGTCCACTTGGCCTTGCTAGGGCAGAACTGCTGGCCCCACCTGTCGGAAGGCTTCAGCGTCTCACTGTGGTTTAATGTGGAGTGTGTCCCTGAAGCCGAGAGAACCATGGAGAAAGGAAAGAAGATCAAGAAAAGAAACAAATCCTTAACATTACGGGACAGTAGTGTGGATAGAACAGGTATGATGTTGCCGTTACCTGTTGCTTGTTACACTAAGCCTTTCCTGCTGCAGGTTTGGTTGAGCTGTAGGAACACAGCGATGTCCTCATGTGCTCCAAGTGTGTACTTCACCCCGAGTGCCTTCGTGATGGCAGGCCCTGATTACGAAGCCTGGGTTGTCAGATAGCCTTGAAGACTTCATTTCCTTGTATATTTTTGCCTTGGGGCTGGGGCACTGGGTTACTGCCCCAGCGGGACCACTGCATTTCCAACTGTCCTGGCTGGCGGTCACCAGCCCCATTTCCTGCCTCTTTCCTGGTCCCATTACTGGATTAGGGTGACTCCTGATGTTAGAGAAGGAAAGGATGCAACCCTAGAGCCACTTTTCTGACCTTCTGCTTCCTACGCCCCAGCCAGTGTGAGCCCCATTTCATGTCCTTTCTCTCTTGTCATTCAGCTCTCCTCCTTGTGCTACGTCCTACCTCTGTGCCCCTCTCCTAGCTCCTGTCACAGAATGTCTGGATGCATCAGCTTTTCTCCAGAGCCAGAATCATTCCCATACCAGTGCTTTCTATAACTGATGGAATCCCTTTTATGGAACTGTCTCATTCCTCATATGACTAGGGCAGGAAGAACCTGTTTGTTAAAAAAAACAGTTTATGGTGATGAAAAGCAACGCAGGGCTGATTGTTAGGAGCCACAGATGTATGAAATGACGAGAGGAGAGAATGGTTAGGGGTTTAGCTTCACGGAGGTCCCTCGGGAGCTCTGCAATGCACAGAGCTTACATGCCGTACTGGTGCCCGCTTTCCAACATTAGGCCTTCAGGGCAGGTCCTCTGCCCCTGACTCCCAGACAGAAGGGAAAGTCCTTACTGACACTCTCAAGACTGAGGACTGGGAAAGGTCACCTGATGTGCCCGGCGGGAGCCCTGCATCCACTTCTCCAGACACATTTCCATGTTATTAGCGTATTTGTGTACTTTTTCCAGGTAGCCTAGGAAGCCAAACTTTCTAAAAACTTAGGTAGTTAGAGCATTTCTTTTGGGAATTGGAGCTTTGCCACCTAAGAACTGATAGCTCCAAAGCAACATACATGTGACCCTGTCGTGCTGATGCTGTCTCATGAGCATTGAGAGCTCTCTGTGTGGGCGTCACTTTGCTCAGCTCTTTCTACATAGTTGTAACAATTCAGTCAATTAAGTTCTCATACTGTCCATATTTGCAGATGAAATTAAATAGCATGACCAATTTATAGAGCTGGTAAATGATGGAAAGGGACTTAAACCCACCTATATTCGATTCCAGAGCTTAAATGCCACCATGACATTATAAACAGTGCAGACTGCTTTCTCATTTAAGTGGGGGCAATCACAGTGTAAACAGGCTCTTATAAAATGAAATAAGTATACACAGTGACCTGAGAAAAGTCAGTATTGGGAATTTAAAAAAAAAATTTTTATAAAAATATATTAGAAAACATATATTTTAGACAACTCTGCATAAACATTTAAAAAGAACATTTAAAAAATAGTGTATATACCAAAATTTTGAAGGGAACAGAGAAGAAAATATTACATTGATAACACTTCCTTTGCCACTAAACCAGCTTTGTGACATTGAGAAGTTATTGAACCCCACAGCACCTCAATTCTCTCACCCTTGAAAAGGGGACAATAAAATTTACCTCATCAGATTGTTGTGAGCATTAAATTAAGAAATATTTGTCATATTCCTACTTTATGGTACCTGCGTACACACTGGTTTTTGTTCTAGTCTTTTATTTGTGCAAAGTCAGATTTAAATGGAAACACTAGTATTATATCAGCCATGAATTCTCTATACATCTCATATCTTGGCAATAGTCCTCAAGATAATCAATGAATTTAACTCTTCCTTTTAAAGAATACTGTCGTTTAGGGGCAGTATTCTGAAAAATTGGTAGTATTTATACCTGTTGAAAAATGGCAACAAATATATATATACAGTCTCATAACTGGTGGTGTTCCTCTTCTCTGAAAGTCTGAACCCTTAGACGTGCATTTTATATTTTGGTACATCTTCATTAATATAGCTTTATATAAAGTCATGCAGCGTAGTAACAGCGTGGATGGCTCAAGGATTCAGGTCATTATACATATTTAGATGGCGCTGGAATTAGCATGGTAAGAAACCACTTAAAGTCAGGACTAATAACCCAGTAGTCCAAAGCATAAGGCATTACATTAGCTTGCCTTAGAGAACATTTTAGAGTTTCAGAATCACTTAGCAATTATATTCAAAGATGACTCATCAGGGAGTCTACACCAGAATATATTTAAACACCACAATTTTTCTAAAATCAATTTTCTAAAATCATGCTATTGTAATAATTATAGGATGATTTTGATAGTGCCGTCGGTGGTTTGTTCTTTCCCACAGTTAGCTGCTAGTTATCATAGATTTTGAAATGTGTATTGCACTCAGTTACTGTTTTCAGTCCTGGTGCTTTTTTGGAGTTAACGTCTCAACTTTGGGAATATTGTTTGGAACAAGTCAGATTCAGACATCCTGGTAAATAATTTACTACAAATGGACAACCACATTGTGTTCCTTCGAATTCACTTTTCCACTCAGCTTTTTATCAACTACTTTACTGATTATTCTAACATCTTTTTTTCATAGAGAACAACAGACTGGAAGGTGCAGAGTACATAAATCCTGGTGAAAGGCTCATAGAAGAAGGATGTATCCATATGATTTCATTGGGATCCAAAGCTCTGATGATCCAAGTGTGGGCTGATCCCCACAGTGGCACTTTTATCTTTCGGTATTGATTATCCTTAACCTTGCCATGAATAGATCATGTATTTAAATAATTTATATGCCAGTAAAGATCATTATAGCAAATCAAAAAAAGATTACTTAAATAGAAGATACATTTTAATAGTCACTAATACCACCTCTGTAACTATATATTATTCTATCCAAAAATCTATAATTAAACTCTAAAGTAGATTGTGTTCATTCTCAATTAGATTTTAGACTAAATGCTTCCTGAAGTCTTATCCATGGCAGTATTCTGTCAGATTGCAGTCACCCTAAAATGTTATTATCAGACAGCTGTTTTCCCTGCAGATTACATAGTTAATAGCTGTTATCTTATAAACTTCAGTTATTCTCACGACCTGGTCTTTTTTTCTACCTCCTTTGTTAACTAGTTTAGATACAAATCTTTTACTTGTATTGAGTGAGTATGAATAGTATGACACTATCTTTATAAAACTTAAAACTAAATAAAAATATGTTATTTAGGGGATATATGCTTTTTGTTTTAAATCTTACTTGGTACTTTATAGACATTGTATCCTAATTCTCTCAGTAGTTCCTCCAAGTAGGATAGACCTCCAGTACATCCTGGCATTTAGACATTTATATACAACATGTATTAATTTTTGTATGAACAAAATATTATATTGTAATTTCTGAAAGGACAATGTCTGTAGAAATAGTAACAAAGTTTTTTTGAAAATGAATTTTGAAAATTAATGCCTAAATTATTAATACCAGCAAATGAACATGATCTATTTTTGCTCATGAATTAAGACAACAATATAAGAAAATAAGCAGATTTTGTGGTGCAAAACAAAGACCTACTGACTTTTCTAGTTAGTTTAAAAACAGAACTGCTTTTTAGTCTCATTTAAATATCTGGAATTATAGTTGTTATACATTTATTAAATGCTGAGATCAGAAATTCCACATTTCCAACCTGTACTTTGTCTCTTTTTTGTAGAATGTGCATGGATTCAAATGATGATACAAAAGCTGTTTTACTGGCACAGGTTGAATCACAGGAGAATATTTTCATCCCAAGCAAATGGCAGCATTTAGTTCTCACCTACTTACAGCAGCCCCAAGGGAAAAAGAATAATCATGGGAAAATCTCCATATGGATCTCTGGGCAGAGGTTTGAAACATTTTTAATAAACACTAACTTCATTTACAATTTTAAGTTTAGTTTGTCGTAGCTTCTAAAATGGATTATAGAAAACTATAGATAAAATGTGCTATATGTTAATGCAGGAATCTATGTCACAGTTGGGTGTTTTTTTTCTACTTATCACTAATACAAAATTAATTTCCTATACTGGTAACTGGCGAAAATTAATATTTGAGTTTGGGGGAACATGCACAAATCTGGACATTGAGACATTATACAGAGTATATGTTAGATCTAAGAACAGAACCTACAATTGGGCCCTTAAGCCTATATACATTTATAAAATGAATCTACAAGGAATTATTAATTAATTAATTAATTAAATGGCTAATCAGGCTAAAACCCAAATTTTTTTTAAAGGCTAATACCTAAATTAACTCAGGATTTCAAAAGAAATTAGAATGACTAGGGAAAAATATAAGCCAGTGTGTCAGGTGATAGATTAAGATAGGGTCCTTGAGGGGCACCTGGATGGCTCAGTGGGTTAAAGCCTCTGCTTTTGGCTCGGGTCGTGATCCCAGGGTCCTGGGATCGAGCCCCGCATCAGGCTCTCTGCTCAGCATGGAGCCTGCTTCCCTTCCTCTCTGCCTACCTGTGATCTCTGTCTGTCAAATAAATAAATAAAATCTTTAAAAAAAAATATAGGGTCCTTGAAACATATCAGGTGATAGATTCAGGTATAATACTATGTGATGTTTACTGACCAGGAGAGTTGTGGGTCAAGTGAATAAGAAATATTTTCTGGAATAAATTAATGTAAAATTTAACCCTGAGAGAACTGTAATATATCTTAGATTTTTTTTTTTTTAAAGATTTTATTTATTTATTTTGACAGAGATTACAAGTAGGCAAGAGAGGCAGGCAGGGAGAGAGAGGAGGAAGCAGGCTCTCCGCGGAGCAGAGAGCCCGATGTGGGGCTCGATCCCAGGACCCTGGGATCATGACCTGAGCCGAAAGCAGAGGCTTTAACCCACTGAGCCACCCAGGCGCCCTATATCTTAGATTTTTAAGAGTTGGGAAATAGTTTATGAATGAAAGAACATAAAAGGAGATACAGAATTGGAAACTGGTATAGCATGGGATGGGGTCAGGCCTGCTGGAAGGAAGATTCTAAGTGGAATAATGAGAAAGAGAAATGAATAAGTATGGCAAAGCTACTTGACAGGCAGGTTTTGAATTTCAAGATGAGGTATCTAGATGTAATTGAACAGACTGTAAAATATTATATACCTATTGTGTTGCAGACCTTTTACTAGGTGTATTCTAAACACTGTCTCCCAATTCTCTCAAATATCCCTCAAAGTAGATTAGACCCACAGAATCATATATGCTCTTAGTGTAAATGAACCCATTTTTATTTATTCATTTGTTCACCCATTATATATGTAATGAGGAATGACTGTGTGCCCAGCATGTGCTGTAGTAGGCCTGAGGGAAATGGTAAACAAGACTCAAGACTCAAGTTCCATGCCTTCTTGGAACTCACAGTCTAATGGGGAAGCAGACAACAAGCAAGCACAATTAAAGGCATATATACAAATTATGACAAATTTTATGGAGATATAATAGATCCCCAGAGAGATGGATCAGGTGGATCAGGAAAGACCTCTTTGGGAAAAGATTGATTATTTAAGCTGAGATCTCAAGGGGAGATGGAGCATATTGTGAGCAGTGGAGGGGGAAGGGCCTTTCAGGCAGAGGAAAGGGCCCATGGAAACAAAGAGAAAGCCAGGGAGGCTATCAAGTTGATGGCTTACAGCTGTCCAGCCTCAGTGCTAGAGGAGGGCAGTGGAGAAGGGGCCTATGAGTGGCCTAGGGTAGTCAGTCTCCAGGGTCCGCCACAGGAAGGAACAGACTTTGGAAAGAAAATCAAGGCTTCAGTTTTTGTGTGTTCATTTTAAAAATCCATGGATGTCACTGAAGTTTCCATATTCCAAATAAAATATTTTCTGAGAAATTCTCAGTCTTCAGCCAGTCAATAAATTTTTTTTCAGAACCTAGAGTTAGATAGGTTGGAGTTGGGGATAAGGGCTATGAATAGTGAACCTCTTTCTCCTGGACCCTTGCCTGATTTCTTGAGCTTTCAACATGTGCCAGGCACTGTATTCAGCACTTTACACAGATTACCGGTTGGTCTCCCGACAACACCAGGAAGTAGGTATATTGTTTCCTCTATTTTACATATGAGACAGTTGAGACCCAGAGTAGAGTAAGTTTTGCTAAAAGAATACAGCTGAACCTTGAACTTAGATACAGCCCATGCTTTAGAACCTGAAGTTTTCCCACCCCCACAGCCTTCTTCTGAATCAGACCATGTAACAGATATAGGAGAGTTTAGATGTTCACTGTAGAGAGTTAGTGAGCATAGTCGCTTTGTTCACATATTTCTACATTAAAGGAATTTTTTGCCATTTGGTACAAAGTAAGTAATTATTTCATCTGTTAGTAGAGTGATGAGCAAGTGACCAAGGACAAATATATTATTCCCTTGATTTAAATTTGGTACTATCTTTAATACTTTCTGAACTAATAGAATAATTTCTGTAAATAATATATTTCAAGAGAAAATTCTTAATACATGATAACACTGAAAAACAAATTATTAGTAGTTTATGTTGTGATTTAATGATGAGCCCACAAATGTGGTAGGAATATATGGCACATGGTGGATACTTAATATTTATTTGTCGAATTCATCTTGTAAAGCAGCAATCTTTATCCTTAAAAACTGTATGAAGTCATGCTGCCAATAGGTGGCAGTAGTGTTTCAGTCACAGCCATGTATTTGGTTCAAGAAAGATGCAGGCAATAGAAAATATCTCACTCTAATGGTGTTTGTCAGTTATACCTCAATTAAAAAAAAATAAAAGTTATCATGCATCTTTATCAGAAAATGTTTCTATTAAAATCTTATATTTACATATTAACTATGAAACAGAAAGTCTTAGGGATGAGTTTTTAAATAAATAGACACACCAATGTGAAATTTCTCGTTGACAGCTAAGCATGCCATCTTATTTATGAACTTCCCCTTTATAAGTTACCATCATTATCTTATTATGGAACTTAAAACATTCCCCGAATATGGGGAGAGCTTGGTACTCTGCACCTCCAACCAGATGATGACATCCTCTCCTCATGTGTGTCTCTCTTTGAGAAAGCGTTAGTTTACCTTTTCCTACTCTTTTATAAGGACTTCTGTAAATGCAAGAGACTAATCGAAAGCTATGTGACTAAGCATGGAAAGAATAGAAAATGCAGAAAGCACTGGCAATTCAGTGGCTAGTGAGAACAAAACCTGAAGAAGTAATCATCTTTTTCTGAGTGGTCTTTGAAGGCTTCAAAGAAGAAATTTTAGGAATGGCTTGCCACAGTGGGGGACTTCTTGAAAAAATTAGGGGGAGGTGATCGGTTTGTATCTGTAAATCAGGAAGGCGCAGAACTCAGTGACAAAGAAAACTTGCATCACATGTCCGGTCCTACTTCCCATGGCCTGCTGCAGGACTAGCAGGCCTCGCTGTTCTGCTCCCCTCACTGGGGTTTGGGTATTGCCAGCACCGTGGACCAGGAGACAGCAGAATCTGTTCTCTTTCTTCCTATTACTGGCACTATGCTGCTGAACCAAAAAAACTCTTAAAGAATTTCCCATTATTAAATATTCATGCTTGCAAAATACTTAGGTCACTGAAATAATTGACTTAACTTTGTTTTTAATGTAGGAAACCTGATGTTACTTTGGATTTTGTGCTTCCAAGAAGAACAAGTCTGTCATCTGACAGCAATAAGACATTTTGCATGATTGGCCATTGTTTATCATCCCAAGAAGAGTTTTTGCAATTGGCTGGAAAATGGGACCTGGGAAATTTACTCCTCTTCAATGGTATATTTTTCTCCTTCAAAGGATTTCTAATTTTTTTTCAATTAACAAGCGTTAAACTAGTAAATTATACTGGATAAGATAGTAATTCCTGTTCCTTCTTTGATACTTAATAAGTACTATATTATCTAGATACCAAGATGCACTTTTAAAATATTTTAACATTTTTATATTGAGATGCTTCTTTTTTTGTTGTTTTTTGTTTGTTTTGTAATTGAGATGCTTCTTACAATTGATATATACATTTCATTTAGGGGGTACATCATACCCCAACCCCTCTCCCCCCAAAAGAAAGCTTATGTTAAATTAACTTTGTTTTGTAATCCTGGAAAATGCAGTATTATGACAAGTAAACTTAGAATGGTTCTCTTTCTTATAATTTTAGAATATTCTACAAAAATACCAAATTTTAGGAAAAAAAGAAATACATGTTCTAAAATTTATAGATATATCACTAAGCCTGGCACGTAATAGCATTCAAGCAGTGTTTATTGAACAGACAGGTAGAAGGAATAGAGACGTCAGTCCACATTTATTTTAGAAAAGGATTTACTGAAGTATAGAGACATTCATTAATCCACATTTATTTTAAAAAAGAATTTACTGAAGTGTAGTTTCCATTTACTAAAAAAAAAAAAAGGCAGAACAAAACCAAAATAACTGTTCTCTGAGGAACAAATAGAATTTTATGATTTTATTTTATCACAAGCTTCACAGTTAACCTTATATATATTTATTCACTTTCCATCGGTAGCTGGCATAGGTTGCTTGCTCATGACACCAATTTGGAGCTTGAGACTTTATCAATTTTATAGAGATGAATGAATTTGGCAGAAAAAAATTAATTCGTGATTTCTTACTTCTTATGAAAAATTCTAGTCAGGGGTGCCTGGATGGCTCAGTTGGGTAAGCATCTGCCTTTAGCTCAAGTCATGATCAGGGTCCTGGGATCAAGCCTCACTCTGGCTCTCTGTTCAGCAAGGAATCTGTTTCCCCCTCTGCCCCTCCCCTTGCACATCTTTTTTCTCAAATAAATAAAAATAAAGGCTTAAAGTAATTCTCATTGGAGTGATATAAATAAGTAACAATTTTTTTTGCTATTCAGGAGCTAAGATTGATTCACAAGAGGCCTTTTATCTATATGCTTGTGGACCCAACCATACATCTATAATGCCATGCAAATATGGCAAGCCTGTGAATGACTACTCCAAATATATTAATAAGGAAATTTTGCAATGTGAGCAAATCAGAGAACTTTTTATGACCAAGAAAGAAGTGGACATTGGTCTCTTAATTGTAAGTTTTCATTTTATAAGTTTTAACTTTATAGTAACTGATAATATATGTTTATTAAATGTGTAATTAGCTATGAATTAAATTTCTAAAGTTTCTTTTCTTTCTTTCTCACTATTTTTGCTCCCTAAGAACATGGCTTTTTCTTAAAAAATATTTAAAAATTGATATACGCAGAATTTGTTTTCAGGTTTCAAATTTTTATTCCCTTTCCCTTAGAACTATATTTCTATACTAAGTATGAGTTTAGTTTATATCTCCGGGTCATTCAAGAAAAATATTTATGATATAGTGAAAATATATGTTAGCCTTAAAAATATTGTTCATTACATTTCATTTCCATATTTATAAATGAATACTGATTTTTATAATACTAGTTTTAATTACATATATTCAGATTTTAGAACATTTATTCTTTAATATCAGTAACATGCAGGAATTTGGCTTTCAAAATATTGCTAACTCTGCTTATATGAGCTCTCGGATTGTTTTTTATGCATTTTTATAATATTTTGTTCTAGTTATACAATTTAGGAACTGGGGGGATATTTTTCATTATAGCAACTAGAAAGCTGAGCCTTTGTCTTAAAAGATCTACAAAAAATTGGTAGATCTGGCTGTGAACCGGCTTTCTCTTGCTTCTTATAAGAGGTACGGTTAGGGGTGAGAGGTCATTTTTATTTGAAAAAGACTACTAGTTTGGAGTGTATTTTGTTGTTAATGAGATATATGTTTCATAATCAGAATAAATTCTGTTTTAAAGCTGTAACATTTGACTAAAGGAAAAGAGAAATTCTAGTGTAGATACTTTGTAAAACATAGGTAGGTCTTAAGTAGTGTTAAATATGTGTCTTCGGTCAAGTATCTAGAGGGTAGATGCCTATGGAATTTAGCTAATGATCTGATATTGTGCATATGGTCTTTCTCTCCCTGGGGAGTGTTTAAGAATGGGGGCTGGGGGGCATTGTGGCAGTCCACTCTGATTGAGCGGTGGTCAGGGATGCTAGATGTTCCACCATGCAAGGACAGTATTATGCCGTGAAGAATTATTCCAGATGCCTCACCATTGAGAAAACATGCTCGAGGGAATTGTTCCTCAAACCTGAGCGTGCATCAGAGTCACTCAGAGGACTTGTTAGAACAGATTGCTGGGCCAGAGTCTCAGATTCAGTAAGGTCTGAAGTGTGGGCTAGGAACTTGAGTTTGTAACAAATCCCAGATATGCTGATACAGCTGGTTTGGGACCACGCACAGAATCCTTGCTTTAGGCAGACCAAGGAGTTCACACAGCTGGTGTTTGTTCAAAGAATAATTTTAACTCTCTAGTTTCGGAGTAGTCCATTTGTTTTCACACACAAAATTACCTTAATCCTTTTATTTTGCTTGAAAATAATTATATGTCATAAAATTATATGTCATAAAATATGACATAAAATTATATGTCATAAAATTAACATAAATTATCACAAATGAAAATTTGAAGGGTTTAACATGAAAACTGTTTTTAGAAACCATTTTAGCTTGGTTTAGTACCTGGGGGATTCTGATGTCATGAGCGGAAGGTCCAGCAAGTGCTGTGCCAGGTGGGGCTCGTCTCAGGCAGGTGAACATTTTGTCAGCCTCCTGATGAAAACTCTTGCAGGTTGAAGGGTTTTGCCTGGCATAATCACATACAATAGACTGTGGGGTCGTGTTAGTTGGTATGCAGATGTGCTAGATGATGTCTGGATGAAACTATTTAAACCGCCATGGTTGAAAGTGATTAAAGCCCAAGACCCCCACTGCCTCTGTGCGAAGACACGGACCACAGTACATGATTTCCCTGAGCCTGAGCTCCCCACCTGAAGTCAGAACCTGATCAAAACTACCCTCTGGGGGGAGAAATTTTGTAAATTCTTTTCAGTTTTCGTTAGGAATGATGATAGTCTGGAATTTTATTCTAATAGAAAGATCTGGCTTACAGTCACTTTTAAATGAGTAGCCAGCCTGTGAACACATTCAAGGCAAAAATTTTGAATTCATTGACCCAGAGTTCCCATCTCCTGAGGTTGTAACAATTGATTAATATTTGTAAGTGCAAACAACAGTGCCTGTATGAAATGAGTATGGTGTAAGACTCAGCTGTTCTTAGTAGCAATAGGAAGTATAATTTCATGTTTATGCTACAATGGTTAAAGCCGGAATCTTTCTCAGCCTTGACAAGGTTTGTATTACTGGTCACTGCTAATTGAAACTGATCTTTTCCTTTCTGGGGAGCTGCCTCGCTTCTCATGTTTACCTTTATTTAGTGTGATGTCTGCCAAAGAAAACAATTTGTTGGGCACTTTTTCACTTTGAAATATTTATTTGTTGGTTGATACCTTAGTTTTTAAATTTTGTTTAGTTACTAAAGGAAAATATTTGTGTTTCAGGAAAGTCTTTCAGTTGTTTATACAACTAACTGTCCTGCTCAGTACACCATCTATGAGCCAGTTATTAGACTTAAAGGTCAGATGAAAACCCAACTCTCTCAAAGACCCTTCAGCTCAAAAGAAGTGCAGAGCATTCTGTTAGAACCTCATCATCTAAAGAATCTCCGGCCTACTGAATGTAAAACTATTCAAGGAGTTCTGCACGAGATTGGTGGAACTGGTATATTTGTTTTTCTCTTTGCTAGGGTAAGAATCACTGATTAGAGTTTTGTCTGAAGAGAAACTTGTTCTTTAATACTAATAAATTTCAGTGGTTTTTTTTAAATTACAAAAAGTTATAAATCAACTATATTAAACTTTTAAGATAAAATTACATATTGTTTAGGATGTCATCAAGCTTTCTAGCACACATGGTCAAATTTTCTCTTAATTGTAGAGATTTTAGAAGTTTTCTATTATCTAGAAATGTAATTAGAACAATTAAATATTAAATGTACAAGATTTAATGGGGTACATGTCTGACTCAGTGGGTACAGTGTCCGATTCTTAATATTGGGGTAATGAGTTCAAGCCCCACAATGGGTGTAGAGATTACATTTCAATAAATAAATAAAGGGGCGCCTGGGTGGCTCAGTGGGTTAAGCCTTTGCCTTCAGCTCAGGTCATGATTCCAGGGTCCTGGGATCGAGCCCCACATTGGGCTTCTACTCAGTGGGGAGCCTGCTTCCTCCTCTCTCTCTGCCTGCCTCTCTGCCTACTTGTGATCTCTGTCAAATAAATAAATGGGGGGAGGGGGTCGAGAAAGGGGGGTGGGGTAATGGACATTGGGGAGGGTATGTGCTATGGTTAGTGCTGTGAAGTATGTAAACCTGGCGATTCACAGACATGTACCCCTGGGGATAAAAATATGTTTATAAAAAATAAAAATTAAAAAAAAACTTTACTTCTATACTTTTGTATTATATCACTTTATGTAGTACAGCAAGAAGGTATTATTGTAATTTCAAAATATCCAATAAAGACATTTTTGAAAGAAAAAAAAATAAATAAAATCTTTAAAAAAAATAAGTAAATAAATGTATAAGATTTAAATTGTCAATGAGAAAACAAATACATGTTATAGTAATCAAAAGAAGGGTGTTCTTTGGACAGTTGGGCACATTCAAGGTAGTATGGCCATAGGTAAGGAATGTATTCTTTTTTTTTTTTTTTAAAGATTGATTTATTTGAAAGAAAGAGAGAGCACAGGGAGGGGCAGAGGGAGAGGCAGAAGGAAAGGGAGACTCAAACAGACTCCTTACTGAGCACAGAGTCTGTCGAGGGACTTGATCTCACAACCCTGAGACCAGGACCAACAGTCGAACACTTAAGCCAACTGCCACCCAGGTGCCCCAGGAATGTATTCTTTAAAATACGGTTTGTGAAACTTATTTTTCCCACCCTTCCAGATGCATGGAAAAAAAACAAGGGTCAGCAAATAAGTACAAAAAATAATTTGAGTTTGAAGTTTTTTTAAAGAGAAGGAGAAATACAAAAAGTTTGATGTCGGGGCACCTGGGTAGCTCAGTGGGTTATAAGCCTCTGCCTTTGGCTCGGGTCATGATCTCAGGCTCCTGGGATCAAGGCCCACATTGGGCTCTCTGCTCATTGGGGAGCCTGCTTTTCCGCCTCTCTCTGCCTGCCTCCTTGTGATCTCTCTCTCTCTGTGTCAAATAAATAAATAAAATCTTTAAAAAAAAAAGTTTGATGTCATGAGTACTATATTAGAATAAATTGTTTATTATTTGTTCTACTTTGTCATCTTAGGGCAGGGATGATATCTTTTCTGACGTAAACTAGACAGTAAGTATAAACTGATTGTTTACAGGGATTGCTAAAATCCCAAATAGGAGGTACAAATGGTACTAATCATCTCTCCTTCCTCAAGGTCCATTTCCTTGTTAACTAAAGCTGCCCTGATCTTCTTTCATTCTCAGAATTTTATTCCTAGGTGTAACTTCTGCAGCATTCCCCAATTTTTACAGTCTCCTTAACTGGCTTGCTTTCCTCGATGGGACTATCACCTCTGATTGATTTTGCAATAAGGAGCACTTCAGTGTCTGATATTATCATTACTGTTCTTTTTTTTTAATTAATTTTTTATTTTTCATTAACAGATAATTATTAACCCCAGGGGTACAGGTCTGTGAATTGCCAGGTTTACACACTTCACAACACTCACCATAGTACATACCCTCCCCAATGTCCATAACCCAACCACCCTCCCCCCAGCAACCCTCAGTTTGTCTTAATCTCATATCATTACTGTTCTTATAAATATTTTGTCAGCATTGACTCACCACACTCTAAACTGTTTTTTTCTTCTTCCTTTTTCAAAAGTTTTTTGCATCCAGTATCTAGTAAATTTTCCTATAGTATTTAAGAATTTTTTTAAATTTTATTTTTCAGTGTTCCAAGATTCATTGTTTATGTTTTATTTTTACTTTTATGTTTGTTTTATTTTTATCATTGTTTATTGTTTCACACCCTGTGCTCCAAAATTAAAAGCTTTTCATCAACATTTCATGAGTAACTTTTATAGCTTTGTATAATTTCAAAATGTATATCCTTGGCTTTCCTTCTTTCATCAAGTTACTAAACATAATTTTGTTATAATTAGTTATACAGTGACTAGATCCTAGAGAAAATGGTTAACCTTTTATTTTACCAATTTAGGATCTTACGAATAAGAATCCTAAAGTATGTTGTCACACTCAAAACTTGGGATCTTTCTTCACTATTCACCTCTCCTACAAAAATAAAATTTAATCTCCTTAAAAACCTTGCATGCATAGGCTGCCTTTTAAACTGGATGTCTGCCATCCAGCCAAATGGGCAACTTGCAGCCGCCTAGCTGTACCAGGAACTTCTGGCTTTAGACCTTTACCCCTCTCCTGTCTCTCACTCCCAGTCACCTGCTGTTCCTTCTTTCTGGGATTTTGTCATCTTTCCAAGCCATCGTCTCTCCATTTAGGCTTCGCTAACCCAAGCAAAGTAGAGTCAAAAATAGTTTCTGTGCCCTTGTGACACTCATATCTCATTCTTCTTTGCCTTTTTTTTTTTAAGATTCTATTTTTATTATTTATTTGAGAGAGAGAGATCAGGAGAAGATGGAGGGTCAAAGGGGGAAGTAGACTTCCTGCTGAGCAGGGAGCCTGATGTAGGACTCCATCCTGGGACTCCATCCTGGAACTCTATCCTGGGACTCCAGGATCATGACCTGAGCCAAAGGCAGTTGCTTAACCAACTGAGCCACCCTCTTCTTTGCCTTTAGTCATGATAATAAGGCGTGTGTTTCATATAGAGTAGTTGCCAGAAAACACTGGTTTAATTGAAGTACAAGGCAAATCTGTGGTTTATATATATCTTATCTTTTGACTAGATAATAGGCCCCACTGGGGATAAATATTATGCCTTTTACTTCTTTTTTTTTTTTAAGATTTTATTTGTTTATCTGACAGAGATCACAAGTAGGCAGAGAGGCAGACAGAGAGAGAGGAGGGAAGCAGGCTCTCCACGGAGCAGAGAACCCAATGTGGGGCTCGATCCCAGGACCCTGGGATCATGACCTGAACTGAAGGCAGCGGCTTAACCCACTGAGCCACCCAGGCGCCCATGCCTTTTACTTCTTTGTTGCCTCCCACACCATGTAATGCTGAGTCTGTTTGTTGATGGACTAATCAAAAGCCTGAGGGATTTTGCTGACATTTCAGATCACTAATAAAATGGTACTGACTTACACAGTTGTAAATGTTATTTTAGTTCGTTTTTACGGTATATTTAAGAAAGTAAAGATCATGGGATTTATGTCTTTCATTTTTGTTTATTACAATGCTTAAATAATAAGGGAAGTGTGAGCAAAAAAAATAGCTTTCAAATAAAACTGATGGATTGATGTTCTGTAATAGTAATCATACATGTTAAATTTTTCCTCTCAATAAATTAAAATACATATATTTTTTAGGTTGTGGAACTCAGCAGCTGTGAAGAAACTCAAGCATTAGCACTGAGAGTTATACTTTCATTAACTAAATATAACCAACAGAGAATACATGAATTAGAAAATTGTAACGGACTTTCCATGATTCATCAGGTGTTGATTAAACAAAAATGCATTGTTGGCTTTCATATTTTGAAGGTATGTCCTCATAAAATTTATTCTTACAGTTTCATATGCAATGATACTTCTCTCTCCATTAGTCTTCCAACAATAGAATTTTGTGTTTCAGTTATTCCTGAAAAAAATGAAGGAAACTCAATAGTGTATATTTAATCAAACTAAGATACTCTTCTGGTTTTCTTCATCGTGTACATAATTACATTTTTGTCTTGTTTAAAGCATTTTAGAAGAATGAGAGAAAAGAATTAACTCAATTTTTGATCTGGATGGACTGGAGCTGTCTCTTAGGGCTGGCCCTTCATTCTGTAGACTGAGGAATTAAGATCCACGGAGACGTTTGCCTCAGCTCCCAGTTATGGAAGAGAACCCAGTTCTCTGGACACCTAGTATTAATCCACTTCCAGTAGGCAATGCTTCTAGAGAGTTAGTTTTCTAAAGCTGTATTAATTTTTATTCTGATCTAGCTATCATCATATATTTAAATACCTTTCTAGATAAAAACATTTGGTAACATTGTGAAACTGTTTCTCTCTGAGGGTTCTAGTAGTAAGACAAAAGCCTCTCTCTCCACCTATGCCCTCAACCCCCACTCCTTAAAATATCAAGATCCATACATTCATAGCATGAATCCTTAGTATTTTTTGTAAAAGTTTTTAAAGCCTAACAGATTCATTGATTTCAAAAAATAAGAAAACAAATAAAAATAAAAAATAAAATTAGAGGGTTTATTTTACCTATGTTTGAAGCTGAGTTATTTACAAATATTTGAAAGTTTATATTTTTCTAATTCGAATTGTTTTGCAAAACAAATTAAAGATACTCTCTATAATGTTGAATTATTCACTAGTTTTCCTTTGAATTTAATGTTATGACTGCTAAGATTGAAAGCTTAATGTTTCTGTTGAATTTTTGGTTTAATCAGCTATTAATGCATCTTGTATTAATGCTAATTTTCCATAGACCCTTCTTGAAGGTTGCTGTGGTGAAGCTATTATTCATGTCAATGAGAATGGGGAGTTTAAGTTGGATGTGGAGTCTAATGCTATAATCCAAGATGTTAAACTGCTAGAGGAGCTATTGCTTGACTGGAAGATATGGAACAAAGCCAAGGCATGTGCTTTTATTTATTTTGTTTTTTTAAGATTTATTTATTTATTTATTTGAGAGAGAGCACTCATGTGCACGCACGTGTGAGTGGGAGGAGGGGCAGAGGGAGAGGGAGTTAGAGAGAATCTCAAGTACGCTTCCTGCTGAGTGCAAAGCTGCATGCGATGCGGGGCTTGCTCTCGTGACCCTGAGATCATGATCTGAGCCAAAATGAAGAGTCAGATGCTTAACCAGTTGAGCCACTCAGGCACCACCATGTGCTTTTATTTTTAGTGGTAAAAACATCTGACATAAATCACCCTCTTAACAATTTTTAAGTATGCAGGACAGTATTAACTTTCTACACTCTGTTGTACAGCAGGTATCTAGAATATTTTCATCTTGCTTTACTGAAACTATCCCCTTTGAATAACTACCTCTATTTCTTCTGCCCCCCACCCCAGTCCCTGGCAACCACCATACTATTTTCTGTTTCTAGGAGTTTGATTACTTTAGGTATGTCATAGAAGTGTAATCATTAAGTATTTGTCTTTCTGTGATTGGTTTATTTCACTTAGTGTATGTCCTAAATATTCATTTGCGTTATAGTATACGACAAGATTTCTTTCTTTTGTAACATTGAACAATACCCATTGTAAGTATATACTACATTTCCTTTATCCCTTCTTCTATCCATAGACATTTAGGTTGTTTCCGTATATTGGATTTTGTGAATAACACTGTAATGCACCTAGGTGTGTGAATGTTTCTTTGAGATCCTGTTTTCAGTTCTTTGGCTATATAACCAGAAGTGGGATTGCTGAATCATATAGTAATTCTATTTTTTATTTTTCAAGGAACCTGTATAGTATTTTCCATAAGAACTATATCATTTTACAATCCCACTACCAAGGTTCAAGGGTTCTAATTTCTCCACATCCTTGCCAACAATTATATTTGGGTTTTTGGTAGGGGCCATCTTATTGGGTATGAGATGATATTTTATTGTGGTTTTGATTGGCATTTCCCTGATACTTAGTGATGATGAGTATCTTTTCATATACTTGTTGGGCATTTGTGTGTTTGCTTTGGAGAAATGTCTGTTCAAGTTCTCTACCCATTTTTAAAATGGATTATTTGATTTTTGTTGTTGTTGTTATTTAGTTGTGGGAGTTCTGTGTGTATTCTAGATATTAATCCCTCTCCTGGCACGTGTTTGCAGATACTTTCTCCCCTTCCATAGGTTCAGCTACTCCATAGGTTGATTGTTTCCTTTGCTGCACAAAGAGACATGTACTTCTAAATACTCATCTAATCATTCTTCTGAAGAACAGAACAAACTTATTCCTTCAATGTAATGTGGATTATAAATAGAAATATGGAGATTATTTTCTGTGCAAGTTTTTGAGTAGCCATGGGTAATGCTGAGCTGCGGGGTTAGGATCAGAACTTGGCCTAACTGGAAATAGCTAGAGCAGTACTCAGGCTGGAGAACATGGAGCTCATTCAAATTGGCTGGGGACTTGCCTGGCTGGGGACTTGCCTTTACCATAAACATTCAGTGGGGATCCTGCTAAGAAGAATCTGGAGAGTCGAGTCAAAGAGAGAGAAATGTACACACTTCTGAGCAGGGCAGCCAAGTTGCCCAGGAGTCATAGATTTGATTCAGGGTGTTTAGGGCAAGGCTATGAAGTCTTGGCTTCATTAAAGGTGTAAGTTGAGGAACATGGTTGATCTTAGGTCTAGGCACAGCACCTCAACAACTGGATGGATGTGCTGGTCTTCACAAGGACCCAGCCAGGGAATGAATACAGGGATATTTACTTTCTGCCCTAGATTTTTTAGGGTTTTTTTTTGGGGGGGGGGGACTTTTTTTGTTTATTTGTTTTTGAAGTAGTCTCCATGCCTAGTGTGGAGCCCAGTGTAAGGCTCGATCTCATGACCCTGAGATTAACACCTGGCCCAATATCAAGAGCCAGACACTCAACCAACTGAGCCACCCAGGCACCCGGTGTTCTAGTTCGAAACAATCTTCATGGTATAGGCTCTTATAAGCTCCTTGGTTCTAGGGTAGACTATAGATTGTCTAGAGCTATTTAAAGATAACAACATTACCATCCAACATAATTAAAGACTAAAGTATACAGTTTTTGAATTTTTTAGAATATCAGTTATTCCTAAATTTGTCATTATTCCCCCCATATTTACTCATTGTCAATAATGGGCTGGGAAGCTGGAAGAAACCTTTATAATCTATTATTAATAAAGATAAATTTTGACCAATCATGCTAGAGAAAGACAGAATTATTTTTCTAATCTTCTATAGAAAATTATATTACAAAAGTATTATTATATGACAGTACAATCTTCCAGTTATAAAATAAATAAGACATGGGGATGTAAGGTACAGCATAGGAAATTTAGCCAATAATACGATAACAACTTTGTACAATGATGGATGGTAACTGTATTTCTTGTGATAATGACTTCATAATGTATATAAATATTGAATAAATAAGTTATGTACCTGAAACAAATTATTCTTCAAAAGAAAAAAAAAGAAAGAAAGAAAAGGCAATTAAAGAAAAAAGAAATATGCAAAAAAGAAAAAAGAAATTAAAGCAAAAGATTTAACTAGAGGCCAGATCATAGCACAGACACTACTGGTAAACTGAGTGTGCCACTTTTTCATATAATACTTTGGATATATTTTCAACATGCTACCTCTAGTACACATAATAGATGTATCTCTGTATCGAATAAATCCCTCATGAAAATTCATCTCCTGAAAATACCATATATTAGATAACGTCACAGAAAGATTAATGTACTGAAGCACCTTATACAATATTGCATTCAACATAAGTATTTAGAAATGAGCTATTGATTTAAAAATATTAATAACAGTAGTGTGGAGTAAATTTTAAGGTTTTCTTTTTCAGATAAATATATATAATTATATATTTATATATATAATTATATATAAATATAATCTTTGACCCTGAATATAAACAGTGATAGACTGATACATGTCTTCTAAAAAGCGGGTAGCATGTTTTTCAGTAACCATGTGCTGACTGGTGTGTGTTTGCTTTCTCAGCTAGGAGCTTGGGAAACGCTGCTTGCGGCTCTAGAAGTCCTCATCAGAGCAGATCACCAACAGCAGGTCTTTAATATTAAACAGTTACTGAAAGCCCGAGTGGTCCATCACTTTCTGCTGACTTGTCAGGTTTTGCAGGTACTTTTCATGTAACTTTACTTTGGGAGATATTTTCTGCAATTATATGTTTTAGTAACTCAGTACTGTGAACTCAAATTTTTGTGGAACTTTCAATGGAAGGATTTTTTTTTTTCTCTTCTCCATCGTCCCTATTCACCTGGGTTCTTTCTTCTCAACTCCTGCCTCATAGAGCTGGACGTTCCCATTTCCATCATTCCTAACTTAATTACAAAAGAACAACAACTACTGATTTCTGCGATGTCTCCATGTTGGGATATAATAATAATTTTGTCATCTCTTGAATATCAACAATAGCAAAATTTTAACTTCTTGCAAGCTTTGCATAGTGGCAGTACGGTGGCCAGTGAGGTTAATCTAGGCATGATTATTGCTAACTGAAACTTAAATTCCATATTCCTTAAATAACAAGTGCAAGTATGTTTTGTTTTAATAAGTTTGTATTTGCCGAAGATCTATTATGTGTACTAGAGGTAGCATATTGAAAATATATCCAAAGTATTATATGAAAAAGTGGCACACTCAGTTCACCAGTAGTGTCTGTGCTATGATCTGGCCTCTAGTTAAATCTTTTGCTCTGCCTTCACAGATGTCCTTTTATCACTGGTCAGCGTACAAGAATATTTTTCAAAGTCGTTTGTTTTTTCAGTGAGGCATCTAGTAGAACTTTATCAGATTAGATAAGTTCAGATGTTCCCTGGGAGCAGTAATATTTATGTTTGAGTGCCTTTGTTTGGATGACACCAGTGCTTCCCGTTGTACTTGGGACAAAATCCAGAATCTGTGACAATATTTAAAGAGAGCCTGTGTGCTCTGGTCACCGTGCCAGCCTCATCTCATGCCACTGCAAGAAAAAGCCCCTGGCTTTTGTTCTCTTCCTTAAACCAGTGAGTCTTTCTCCTGCCTCAGAGCACATGATAGTTTTTCTGACTGAGAAGTTATTGATCCTTTTCTTTCCATCTAGCCACCTCCTGCTTCTCCTTCGTATCTCCACTTTAAATTTGCTTCCTGAGAGAAGCCCTCTCCCTTCTTTATCCATCTGCCCTCGCCCTTCCTCTGACTTGCTCCACGCATCTGCATTTGTTAGTATCATGTCGTCATTTCTGAAATTATGGTTTATATCCCTCTGTAAACCTGCTGAGGGCAAGGATATGTTTTTTCTTTTACTTTTTCTTTTTTAAAATTTAAATTCAATTAATTAACATATAGCATACTATTAGCTTCAGAGGTAGAATTCAGTGATTCATCAGTCTTTTACCCAGTGTCCATTACATCACATGCCCTCCTTAATGTCCATCACCCAGTTACCTTATTCCTTCCCACTCCACTCCCCTCCAGCAGATAATGTTTTTTCTTGATCACACTGTAACACAGTACCTGGCACATAACAGGAACCCAATAAATATTTGTTAAATGAATGAATTCTAAAGCAAAAACAAAAACAAAAACATTTTATTGCCTTTCTTGGGCCGTGTGGTGAATTAGACTTCTTTCTTCAAGAATACAATACAGTGAACTTTGAGGCCCCTTGCTTGCTTCATAGTTTATGTAACATTTATGCAGCAATTTTTTCTTTAAATCAATCTCTTTGTATATCCATTTTGAAACCTGCTAATTTTCAAAGAGTTCATGAGACAGTGTGAAGTTTTTATTCAGTCTTTCCATGTCAGAAAAGTAACACTTGTAAACCAGATTTCTATATATATTCTCATTTCCATATATTTATAAAAATGCTAGAAAAATCAAGGTACCAATTCCTTTTCCTCAAAAGTATATTTCTTCATCCTTCTTTATTCAGAGAGCCCATTATCAAATCAACAGTTTGTTTTATGTTTTATGTTAGGTATTGTAGGAAGTGCATAAAGAAATGAACTTAATTGTTGTCTTTACAGCATCTCGGAGTATTTAAGAAAGATTGATAAATTGATAGTATATTGGGTGTGGGGCAGCTTCATTAGTTCATGGGTACAGTGTAAAGAACCTGAAGTCAGGTGATAGAAAAGGGAGTGTAAAAGTAGAGAGCAAATAGGAAGGAGATTGTAAAGAGAATTAATAGGGCTTGATTCTATCTAATAGGAGCTGCAGGAGAAATGAAGTACATAATGCAAAATTTCCACCTGGGAGATAAGAAGGATGATAGCATCATGAAAGAAGGAATTAAACACACAAGTTTTTATAGCTTATCCATTCTGCCTCTGAGATTACAGTGGAGCGTTCAGCGGCTGTGACCACTGGACACTTAGATGTGTGATATTGGAACTAAGGAGACAGATGAGAGGGACAGATGAGGGGGCTGTCTGCATTGAAGCCACAGAGACAAGTAAGCACCACAAGATAAACAATGTAGTGAAAGGATCGTAGAGGGCGGTGGTTTGCCCCTCTGGAAATATCCATTTTCAAGTATGAAACATGAAAAAGAAACTGTTGAAAAATGTAGAAAGAGTAAGCAAAGAGCTTAGAGAAGAATCGGGAAACAGCAAAGTGAAAGCCAAGAGTGGGCAGAGGGGAAAAGAAAAAGGTGATCTCCAGACCCAAATAATGGGGAGCTAAAGGGCTACTGACAGAAATTCTTAATGATTCACACGGTTTCAGTAGAATGAAGAGGGCAAGAGTCAAGTTTTGGGGACTTTAGGTGGCACATGTGGTGGATTTATTGGAGACAGTGAGAATAAATAATGGTTAAAAAGTCTAGCAACCAAAGAAAAGAGAAACAGAAAGTTAACAAAAGGCTCCCAAAGTTCAAATTAAGGGATTTTTTTTTAAAGAGAGAGTGTGGGGAGGGGCAAAGAGAGAGGAGGAGAGAATCTTTTTTTTTTTTTTTTTTTTTGAGAATCTTAAGCAGGCTCCATGCTATGCATTTATTACCCATGCTATGCATGGAGCCCAACGCAGGGCTTGATCTTACAACCGAGATCACGACCTGAGCCAAAACCAAGAGTGAGACACTTAACTAACTGAGCCACCCAGGTAGCCCAGGGGATTTTTTTTTTTTTTTAATGAAGTGGGATACCAGTGACTATTTGTAAAGGGTTAGTGGAAAATACAAGATTGAGGACACATGGCCTGGGATGGACTTGGGAATGAGCGGCTGGGGTGGTGACCAGGAAGGGGGAAGATGCCAGGGGCACAATTCTGAAAAAAGGCCGATGGCTGTGGCAGAACCAGCATTGATGTAGCAATTACACAAGAACAAATGAAGAAAAGTGGGCATAGAGATGTATCATTTTTCGGATGTATCACATGTATAGGGAGAGAGAAAATGAGGAAGTTTAACTTCCTCAGTCTTGATCTAGAGCCCAACTGCTCCTCTTGCGGGGTGGAGTTGGAGAGTATAAATAATTTAGTTATTTCTGTCTTTACGTCTAGTAATTGCTTGGCATTCTCCCAGGTCTCCTTATACCAGGCAATTGATGATACTGCAGAAAGGGTTCAGAGGTTTGGGTGTGAGTTATAGCCGCACTACTTACATGTTTTCAGTGTGGTTTAAGGTTGTCATATAATCACTTTGCGCTTCACAGTTTAGAAGTGAAGGCTAAAACCTCTCAGAGCTGTTGTGAGAAAGAGCTTTGTAAACTGGCACACACGGTAGTACTGTAATCAGTTTTGTCTATCAGGCATTTCTCCTTGTGATCCCATCATAGTAGTACAGAGATAGTAGTCATACTAGTATGACTCTTAGCTAGCATTTCTGTAGGGCTTCCTATATATGAGGTGCTCTTCCAAAAGTCTGTGTCATTTAATCGTTATGACAGCCCAGTGAAATAACAGGATCATCCCCATACTAAAGGTGAACTGAGGCATTGAGATGTTAAGTATGCCCCAAATCACCCATCTAGTGAGCGGGGAAGCCAGGATGCAAAGCTAGGGAGTTTGGCTTCTGAGCCATGTTTGTGTTTGCCATAATATAACTTTGCCTTGTTAATTGAGATAAATTAGCTAGAAGTAAGTTGCCATCGGTTTAAATGAATTTTTCATGGCAGCATTGGTTGAATTGGGAAGTAGCAACTCAGTTTAATGGTAAATATGGTCAGACTAGAGTAATAAACCAACATAATTCTGTCTTAAAAGGAGCTATCACTTAAATGAAAAATGTTAGTTAAGTTGACAGTTCTCTTTAAATCTCTTTAAATCTAAAGAGAGTTCGGTTTTTATTTTTTCAGGAACACAAAGAGGGGCAGCTTACCTCCATGCCCCGAGAGGTTTGTAGATCATTTGTGAAAATTATAGCAGAAGTCCTTGGATCTCCTCCAGATTTGGAATTATTGACAATTATCTTCAATTTCCTTTTAGCAGTTCACCCACCTACTAATACTTACGTTTGTCACAACCCCACAAACTTCTACTTTTCTTTGCACATAGGTAGGTATAATCATTTTTTGTTGGATTTTTGGCTATCCCAATTTTCATTATTTTTCTTCCCACTCAATCCACATTTGTTTGAGATTCATTGACTGGCTTCTACGTGCCAGAAAGTGCCCTAATTACAGACTGGGATCGGGACAGGAAAGAGGGCTGTAGAGTGAACCAGACGTGGTCTCTGCCTGCAGAGAGTGTCACTGCTGAGAGGAGAGAGCAGACAGATACACAAATTACAATAGTCAGAAGCAGTGTCTGGTAAGTACCTACTAGATTCAAAAGAAGGACTGATTAGATTTTAGAAGAGTGAGGGTCTCGTCAGACAGCTGTGGAGAAAGAAGATTTAATAGATTCTATATCTGACATGGGCATTGAAGAATTTAGGTAGAATTTGGTAGGTATATTGGAAAATTAGCATTACAGGTGAAGAGAATGATTTAAAGGGAGAAAAAATAGAGAAAATAAAGAATGATGAATTTTACCCAAGTATAAGAATCTATAAAGGATCTTGAGAAATGATACCATAAATATAGTTTAGGGCTGTCACTTATTTAGTTTTTCCCCTAAGGTCATAGTAAATGGGTCCTTGAATGTGAGGCCAGAGAAGTTGAACTTATATTTATTTAGGGGTCACTGAAGCATTTTGTTTTGTTTTGTTTTGTTGTGGTTTTTTTTGAGCAAAGAAATATGATAGAATTAAATTACTGCAATAACATTCAGGAAAGAGAAACTACCCACATAGAAGGGAGTTGAAGCTCTGAGACTAGATGAGACCATTGAAGTATAGAGAGAGAGTGAAGGAGAAGGAAGCAAAGTCTAGAACTAAGGAAAGAGTAATTAGTATATGAGGAAGATGGAATAATCAGAGTTTTAAAAGAACCAGGAAAATGTAATGTGGTAGAAAAACAAGCAAGAATGTACCTATGAGAAAACTAGATAGTAAATTTAGAGAGGAAAACTGGTTGTAAAACAGGCATTTAGGAATGTAATAAATGAATAAAATGATTCAACAGCAGTAAAAATCCAAATGAAAGCAGACAACATGATTTTGTGTTCGGTTCAGCACACATTTAGGGAATAAAGTACTGTCAAGATTCTAGAAACAGGGTTAGTCGCAAAGATGAGTAAAATGGGCTCCACTCCCATACAAAGCTTACAGCCTAGTTGAGGGGAAAGAGACATAAACAGGTAATGACATTGTGTGGAAAGCATAGTGAGAAATATTTTGTTTTCTGGAAGCACAGAACATGGTGAGGAGGTATTTCCTGGAGGAGGTGATGCCTGCTTAAAGGCTGAGGAGGAGTTGAATGGAAGGGGCTTCCAAACAAAGCAAGCAGCTTGATTGGGAGATGTGAGAAATGGGTGCTGTGAAAGTGTCATGGCAGAAAGAAGGCCGGAAGGGATCTGGAGGTAGATCACAGAGATTCCCGTAGACAAGAAGCTTGGGCTTTATCCACAGTGGTAAGGAGGTAACAGAGAGCCACTGGAAGGTTCTTAGCAGGGGTTGACATTTGATAGAATTCTGAAAGCTGTGAAGATTTGAGGGTGACCAGATGTCTATCACTGACACTGTTTAGGAGTGTGTGACAGGCCTCCATGTGAGAGTTAGTACGCACCTGCGTTATAGCCCTGTGGTAGGGGGGAGAGGCCTTCACGCAGCAGAGTCCAGTCAGCAGAACCTGTAGACAGACTTCACATGGATAAAGGAAAGGTAGTGGTCAAGGGGGAATCCCGACTTCTACTTAGGAAATGGATGCTTCTGCCAGATGAACCAGATAACAAAATAGAAGGACTGGGTTTAGGGCAGAAAGAGGATTCAGATTTAGGTTTGTAGCATGTGGGGCGCATTTAAGAAATCAATTCTACAAGTCTGAGTCAGCTCAGAAAGGAAAATTAAGCTGGAGGTACTCATTTTGGAGTCATATTGGACATTGAAAGGGATATATAAAAATATAGGAAATGGTCCTTTCCTCAAGGAGTGAACAGTTAGCTGCTAAATTATAGAAATAAAATAACTAAGTATAGTTGCAATTCAAAGAAAATAAGAGTTAATGTGGCAAGCACAGTAACAATCTGCATATAAGGAATGATACAGCGTGTGCTTGCATAACAAATGTGTGTTAGTATAAAACATGCCACATTTTTTCACTTCAAATATCTTTTTGTAAAAATTTACATTTAATGATTTACTTTTAAAATTATATATTTTTTTATCTTTAAAAATTTTTACTGTCTCAAAAATTTTTTTGTTTATAGATGGCAAAATCTTTCAGGAGAAAGTACAGTCCATCATGTACCTGAGACATTCCAGCAGTGGAGGAAAGTCTGTTCCTAGCCCTGAGTTTATGGTAATAAGCCCATCTGATTTTACTGCTTCACTGCCTGAAGGTAAGCGTAACGATAATGAAAGTGTAACCCTTCCTGATACAGTTCTGAATATTAGCAGATAAATAAATTGTGCATGTTTTCACAGTATGGTATATGTGATATTCAGATCAAATAAATGGAAGGTTAAAATTATATAATATATTTAAGGAATGCATTTCATTACTTTCTGGCATCAGCAGCTCACACTCAGTATAACAAGAAATACTCCAGAGAATTAGGAAACAGAAGAGGTGCATGCTGTCTTGCTCTGGAATTCTCTGTCCTCTTTTACTACAGTCATTAAGTTTTTAATTTATTTTCCCCTTCTTCAGAAGTTTTGCTTGGCTTGCTCTCTCCTTTCTACCTAAACATCATTCGAGACAATGACCATCCAGTAGTCCAGCCTCTCGTTCTTGGACTGTCGGGACCTTTCCTTCTACTTTATCTACCAGTATGCGTGGGTTTCATCATCATCAAGAATACTTCCAGCTCTGAAACTCCAGTATCCCACTCTCTGATAACAACCTCCTGTCTTTCTGGTTACTTTATCACCATCCCATGTTTCCTTTCTGTCTGTTTTCCCCATCAAGCCTAGATCCCATTAACCAGTCATTTTCCTGACACTGCCTTCAGCTTTGTTTTCTTCCTGACATTTTGGCATTCTTGGCCTTAAAAACTCCAACCTTGCCTCCATCTAACTATCCTCATACTGCCAAAAGCTGCTGGAGAGAATTCCTGTCTTTACGAGGGTCTCCAACTGTAGCTGGCCTTTTAATGCTGCCCTGTTGTTCCTCAGTATGTTCAAAATCAATTCCCTCTTCTATTTCCATAGCAAGTATATTCAGGTCTTTTAAGTATGCAGTACTCTTCTGTCTTCCTAACTTAACAGACTACCTCATCTCTACTTCTTATAGAGAAAGAAATAGGTACATGTCTCCTAGTTGTGAACTGGCTATGTATCTTTTCCTTTCCTGATAGCTGTTCTCTTCCAGAGAACACGGATGTGTTTTAATTAGTTTTATTTGGAATTTCATAGGAAATGGCTACTCTTTTTTTTTTTTTAAGATTTTATTTATTTGTCAGAGAGAGATTGAGCATTAGCAGGGGAACAGCAGGCAGAGCAGGAAGAGGGAGAAGCAGGCTCCCCACTGAGCAGGGAGCCTGATGTGGGGCTTGATCCCAGGACCCCAGGATCATGACCTAAGCCAAAGGTAGCTACTTAACTGACTGAGCCACCGAGGTGTCCCAGAAATTTCTATTCTTAAAATCATTGTGTATCACTCTAAAACATTTTCAAATACAATCATTGCCCCCTTTTTTCCCAGGTCTTTTGAACAGAATCTTTTGGCAACCTTAGCCCTCCAGCCAAAATGCAGAAATAACTAGGAAAAACTTCTGACCTATGGAGCTATTATTGCCAAAAAGCCTGTGCTCTAAAGCAGTTCATCCAGTGCCTTTTTACTTTACTTTATATCAGTGTCCTCAAGTTTTCGCAGGCAAAAGAAATCACCTGGGGAGCTTGTTAAAACACAGATCGTTGGGCCCCTACCTCATATGTTCTTATTCAGGAGGTCCAGGGTGGAACCTGAGAATGTGCATGTCCTGCAGTCACACAGGTAGTGTTTGCAGATCCTCCACGCTGCTGGCTCACAAACCACTCCGTGAACAGCAGTCACTTTATCCCGGGCACTTAGAGTGACAGTGATTTCTCTGGTCTCTCCTTACATAGAGTATTAAAAGCAAACTGGATAGCTATAATGGGAAGTCAAAAAACTATTGCTTCTCACTAATAACATCAAGAAGTGACTATATATATATATCTCAAATACTATATTTGAGATATATATCAAATAAGATATATATGAGATATATAAATCTCATATATCCCAAATAAGATATATATGAGATATATATATATATATCTCAAATAATATATTATTTTAAGGATTCAAATAATATATTTGAATATATATATTTGATATAATATATCAAATAATATAAGGATCTCAAATAATATATTTGAGATATATATATATCCTGTGCTTGTGCTCTCAAATAAATAAAATCCTTAAAATAAAAAAGAACTATCACTTGAATCCAGTTATATCTTGTTGCAAAGCCCGTGCTTTTCCACTATTTCAAACTGTATCCTAGTGATTGCCAGCCTGAAGTAAATTTTCACTTAATTCACTCAATTTGACTATAGTAGTGCCATTAATCCTAATGACCTTGAATCATTCAGTTACCGCTGTGTTTTGTTATGGAGACAGGAAAACACATACATTTTTGGAAGATTTTAATAAAAAGTAGTTAAAAGAAAAAATAGTTTGAGCACTTAAGAATTTGAAGCATTGGTTACTAGGAACATTGGCCTATAGAGATTCTTCTAACATAGCTGGATAAATGGGTCATTGCTATGGTTGTGACTGGTACTGCAGAAAACAAGTGGTCCCACTTAATAGATTTTTAAAGAGTATTTTTCTGTCTGCTCTCACCAGGAAATAATTCATGCAATATTATTCCACAACGGATGACCGCCAACATGCCACGTTCTAGAAGCCTGCCAGCATTTCCTACCATTTCACCTCAAACACAACCACAAAAACTAAATGGAAGTTTGGGTCGTAGTATCGACAAGTTACAAAATATTGCAGATAATTACGTTGCTTCGCAAGAAGAGAAACTGAATTCTCTGGTGAGTTCCGAGACCCTGAAAAAAGGCAGAGAGGATGTGTTTGTCAGTAGCTTTGAGTCTGCAAAAGCTGCGTGTGGAATGGAAGCTGCTCTTTCAGCCCGCACCTCTGTCAGTGGTGTCCCAAAAGGAACACTAGGATTTCTGGGGGTCAAAGTCGATCATAAAGAATTGGCAGCAGAATCCAGATCAGATGATGACAGTCCTGGGGATGAGTCCTGCCCACGCCGACCCGATTACCTAAAAGGACTGGCCTCATTCCAGCAAAGCCACAGCACTATTGCAAGTCTAGGTCTAGCTTTTCCTTCCCAGAATGGATCCGCAGCTGTTGGACGCTGGCCAAGTCTCGTTGATAGGAACTCCGATGAGTGGGAGAACTTCGCCTTTTCTCTGGGTTATGAGCCAAACTCCAGCCGAACTGCAAGGACCCGCAGGTACTCACAGGGTTTTGCAGGCCCCCCTCTTTTTCTTACTATCCTTGAAAGAACCTCTACCCCTCTAGAAATGTCTTCATTATGTCACTTTTCATATGCAACAGACATACTAATAACAAACAGAAAGTTACCTTTCTCTTTATTTGAATACTAGAGAATATTGAATTCCATGCTTTACCAAAGGTCAGACCATAAATAGTAGTTACTAAAGAAAAAAAAATGCCGTGTGTCTATTTAATTCTTAGAGTTATTAGAGAAAAACTCTTTCGGGAAACTATAAGATTTATAGTAGCAAGTACCAACCTCCTGCGAGCACTTCTGTGGTGATGGGAATGTTTTACCTGTGCCACAGAGTACAGCAGACACTGGCCACATGTGCCTGTTGAGCACGTGAAAGGTGGCTGGTGCCCACTGCCCTACTGCACATCATAGCTGTGGAATAGAATGGTGTTTAATAGACTGTGTGCCTAAGCTGTATTGCTGATAAAGTGAAAAAAAGTCATGGCACATTTGTTAGCCACAGTTGAACATTTTATAATTTTATGAGCTTTTGTTTCACATTTTAAAATTACTGTCCTCACTGTTCTTAAGATCATCATTATGAACTTTTCTTCCTGATCCTCTGTTAGTAAGACTTCTGGGGTCTCTGTTTTAGTGTAACAGAAGACTGTTTGGTACCGATATGCTGTGGATTATACGAGCTTTTAAGTGGGGTTCTTCTCATCCTGCCCGATGTTATGCTTCAAGATGTGATGGACAAGCTCGTTCAGGCAGATGTGCTTCTAGTCCTCGTTAACCACCCATCGCCCGCCATACAACAAGGAGTTATTAAAGTAAGGACAAACTCTAGATGTGTTGTTTTAATTCAGAAAAAATAAACATATGTATAGCTTAAAGTTTGAATATATGTGTTAAAGTAGACCTAAAGCTTTATTTTATTCTAAACGAATAATGAACCAATATGTGGGTAACCCTTGAACAACATGGGTTTGAACTGTGTGGGCCTACTTATAGGCAGGCTTTTTAATATAAATATAATAGAGTACTATAAATATATTTTCTCCTCCTTGTGATTTTCTTAATAACACTTTGTTTTCTCAAGCTTACTTTATTGTGAGAATGCACTGTAGGATATGTGGAACACACAAGTTACGTGTTCATCTATTGTTTATGTTCTCAGTAAGGCTCCCAGTCAACAAGAGGCTGTTAGTAGCTAAGTACTGGGGGAGTCAGAAGTTATATGCAGATTTTCAGTTGTGAGGGGGTTCATTCATGGGTCAACCATAGTTTGTTACTTCTTAGTCATATTTTTATATGTATTATCATGTAATTTTAAGTTCTCCTATATATCGATTCATACCCATATGTTTTTTAAGTCTACCCAACTATAAGGAATACATAGTTCTTTGGAAATCTTTCCTGCAGTGTAGTATCAAATTGTAAACATTCACGTCTGGTTTTGTTCACATGTCACCTTTTCAGGGACCTGATCACCTTTCAGAATAGCTTCCCTCTACTGTGCAACTGATTTATTCTGGCACCCAGCCATGTCCTGTCATTATCTTTTTATTCTGTCTGTGTGCCTGTTCTTTAACTCTCCCACACTGAGGTATCAGCTGCATGAGGTGGGCATCTTGTGTCTAGTGTACACTAGGTACTAACCATAGTGTTGAATGAATAAATGTTTGATATGAATGGTTTCCGTTAGAAAACAGCCCAATATTTAATAAACAATGAATTCTGGTACACTAAAAAGAAACTTAAAAAATAAAAAAATAATTTAAAAAAAAACCCAATATTGAAATGGTCTTTTAGAGATTGTTCTTTTCTTTCGTTTGTCTGAAGTAGGCTGTTTTTTTAAGGACTTGCTGTTCAACCCAGTATTTATTGAGCTTCTGTCCCTATGCAAAACACTGGGCTAGTTGCTATGTGGGATATAAAGTAGAGTGATTTCCACATTCCAAAAGTTTATAGTCTAGTGAGGGAGAAAGACATCTACCCAACTAAGTGAAATGTAAAGACTTTTTGTGACGGGTGCTTTAATGGCAGTATTAATAAAGAAGAGTGGGAGCATAGGACAAGCAATTAATTCTGACAGAGGAACCAGGGAAAGAGTCATGCAAAAGGTACGTTTGGTATCATGCTGTAAACTTAGAAAGCTTTGTAAGTAGGTCAGTCAATGGATGAGTGTTTGGGCAAGAATCCTCTCTCAGCACTGTGAGGGAGTGATTGCAGGGGAGGAGTGGTGGGAGTGTCCTGTTTAGCAGCCCAGCACACTAGTCTTGAGGAGAAACGATGAGTTCCTGATCTGGGAAATGGGAAAGTCGGAGGACGCGTGAACTTGAGAGAGTTTCACTGGAATGAAGGCGAGAGACCATAATTACATGTGGGCGATCAGGGCTGGAAAAGCCAAAAGTGAGATTAACTGTGAAACCTAGGAAGGTGGCACTACTGTGTGCTCTGAGATTGGAGCCATGAAAGGTTGAGTTTGGAAGGAAAATAATTGATTGGGTTTTACACATGTTGTATTTAAGATGCCAGGGAAGGGTAGAAATTTAGGCCTGTGCTCTGGATAAATTCTGTCAGGAAGTCCAGAAATAGAAGTCTAGGAGACACACGTGCGCACGTGCACGCGCACACACACATTTACAGAGAGGGGATGATACAGTGTTGACTCATTTCTTTTTCCTTCAGAATAAAGCACAAATATACTTACACTTGGATGAGTTACCAGTGAGCCACCAGTCAGTCTACTAGGGGTCCATGCTCAGCTAAAAAGTTAGTCTCCCCATAACCAAAGTATTAAGATCTCCAAGATGAAGTCATCATTAGCATTCCACAGTAGTCTGAAACACAGATTATTTTGTTTTGCTATGGAGATTGCATTTTTTTGAGCTTTCTGTGTTCTATGCATATGAAATTAAATAGTAACTTGCAAGTATTTGCCTGATTTCTATACATCATAGAAAATTTTAATGCACTATTTAAATTGTCTTAATTTTTTTCTTAGCTATTAGACGCATATTTTAACAGAGCATCTAAGGAACAAAAAGACAAATTCCTAAAGAACCGTGGCTTTTCCTTGCTCGCCAACCAGTTATATCTTCACCAGGGAACACAGGAATTGTTAGAATGCTTCATTGAAATGTTCTTTGGTCGACGTATTGGCCTTGATGAAGAGTAAGTGGGTTCTTTCCTCCACTGTAATTGGGGATCTTTTGTCTTAAAAAGAAAATTTATTAAGCTGACTCTTAATAAAATTATTTGGCCATTTTTAGAAAAAACCCTCTAAAAGTCATTTTCCAAGTGAATCAATTTCTTATTTTCCACATGATTTTGTTTCTAACTTCTTCCTTTGTATTTCATTCATTAGTGAGAAACTAGGCACAAACTTCATCAAAGGGAGGAAGGTGATCAGTTAAGATTTGGCGCACAGAGTTAACATGAGAAGGGTAGCTGAAAAGAACGTGGCTCCTGTTTGCCCAGCAGCAGATCACATGAGCGATCCCTAGAGAAGCTTCCCACTCCCCTCAGCCTCTAGGTTTTCTGGGAGAAGAGTACATCTCCTCACCTGGAATTCCTGGTTTGGCCAAAAAGTGAAACTATTACCACTCTCTGTGTTAGCGTAGTGAGATATGTGTGTATCATCATCATTATTCTTTTTTTAAGATTTTACTTATTTCTACGAGAAAACAAGAGGGAGAGCATGAGCAGGGAGGAGAGGAAGAAACAGGCACCCTGCTGAGCAGGGATCCTGCCACGGGACTCAATCCCAGGACCCCGGCATCATGACCTGAGCCAAAGGCAGATGCTGAGCTAGCTGAGCCACCCAGGCGCCCCTCTCATCATCATCATTATTAAGTGTCTTCTACTTTTTAAGCAGACCAATTCAGACTTTGAGGAATTTACGTATTAGTCACAGTAGTGACAATAGCACTTCCGTTTGCATGTAGCTGTTAGCTCTTTCAAAGCAATTCTGCACTATCTCCTTTGATTCTAACAATAGCCTTGAGAAGAAAGTAGGGCAGGTGTCTCCGCACATACTCAACAGATAAGGAAAATAAGGTACAAAACGCTTAAATAATTTCCTTCTCTCACAGAGACAAAGAGTATTGGGACAAGAACTCAAGATTCATTCCTTTCATTAGACCTCTTTTGACTAGGTCACTGTCTCTCAAATACTATTATTGTTATATGTGATGTAATAGTAACAGCATATAATCATATAAATTATATATGTTGTGTGTTATTATATTAATGATTATACTATTAATTATAATTTATGAATTATTTTATTAATAATAACTTCATAATATCTTCCTGTGCACCTCTTATATAGACCTTTGGACACCAGGTATCCTTTGGACACCTGAGGAGCCTGTGGGCAAATTAAAGCGAGTCAATTAAAACCATGAAATTGTATACATGTTTCATTTGGATGTTTGCATATTTACCTTGGGGCAGACTTCTAACGATACTTTTATTTTATTGGGAGTGGGGTCTCTGGTCTTAAAGGTTGAGATTCCTTGCTCCCCAGATTAATTTTTGTAACTTCAAAATCTAGTTAGCAAAACTAGATTCATATTGCCATCATCTTTCCTTATTTGGTGGTTAATTGCTTCTAACGTGCTCTTAACTGTGTATTTTTCATTATAGGTTTGACCTGGAAGATGTGAAAAACATGGACATTTTTCAGAAGTGGTCTGTCATTCCTATTCTGGGACTAATAGAGACATCTTTATATGACAACATGCTTTTGCATAGTGCTCTCTTACTTCTTCTCCAAATATTAAATTCTTGTTCCAAGGTAGCGGATATGTTGCTGGATAATGGTCTACTGTATGTGTTATGTAATACAGTAGCAGCCCTGAATGGATTAGAAAAAAAGTAAGTTTTAAATCATTATTTAAAGTGGCACCATATGATAAATACTTTAGAAAGAGAAAACTTTAGTAATAGGTTACATTAGAGCATCTGATTTTCCAAAACATTTTCAAAGAATATCTTTCCTACCAACTGATTAGATTAAAATAATTAAGTTGAATTGAATTTGGAGGGGAAAACATATTCCATCATTTTCAACAAGAAAAGAAGATGTTTATATGACCTACTTTTAAGTATTTAAGAACCCGAAGACAAGTTGAATAAATTCAACTATCCTCACATACATTTACCAAGCTTCCATTGTGACCTTATAAAAATTATTATCACCACTAGGAATAGGAAATTGAGGGCTGGAGAAAGAGTGACTTGTTGAAGATCACCCAGCTAGTAGATAGCACAGGGCTTGAAACTGAACCCGTCTCACTTTAAACACACCTATGCTTTCTTTTTTTTTTTTTTTTAATTTCTTTTCAGCATAACAGTATTCATTGTTTTTGCACCACACCCAGTGCTCCATACAATGCGTGCCCTCCATAATACCCACCACCTGGCTCCCCCAACCTCCCACCCCACTCCCACCCCTTCAAAACCTTCAGGTTGTTTATGAGAGACTATGGACTCTGAAAAACACACCTATGCTTTCAACTTAACAATACTCTCCTGCTTTCTACTAGTGTAAATGAATTTCCCGTTTCCAGAAGTATATTGGCAAATGGCTCCCTACCAAATTCATTAGCAGCTTTACAAAATTTATGAGATTATATTTTTACTTGGATTTTGTGCCTTTGGTGTCTGTATTTATGATGTATGGCATAACATTTTTATTAGCATAATGTTAAAATATAAATCTCCAGTAGCACCATCTTACTACACATTAAGGCATTAAATATTATCTGTATTTTTAAGAGCAAGCAGAATACATAGTTTTGGCAATTCTCTAGGCCAGGGAGGGTCTATGAGCAAGAGAGACTCCTTGTACTGAATTCAGTTCAGTTGTTACTGGGTACCTATTAAATTCAGGATTTGTGTACTAGGCATGTGAGAAATACAAAGAAATTCAAAGTATTTTATTTCCTCAAAACAGTCTCGGTTATAATAGAATATATCTAATTGGTAAGAGTTGCCTACAGACTTCTTCTTAAAGGTAGTTTGTTGTTGGTTTTTGTTTTGTTTTGTTTTTAATAAATTGTACTTACTGAATGTGCATACATGCTAATTGGCCCCAACCAGTTACACTTTCTAACTCTTGCTTGATTTGGGAAAAAAATATAAATGGAGAGAAGTATTCAGGCTTAATATCATACACTGAGGTAGATTATCAAGGCTCAAAATTGGGGGGATAGAAGTAACTAATTCATATTTAATAAGTATTTATAAGTGATTAATATGTGTTCAAGTCTATTATCCCTTTTAGTCCTTAAAATAACTGTAACTTGGTGTGAGATTCAGAGAGGCTAGATAATATATTCAAAATCACCTTCTCTGAGGAGCCTTCTAGAACATTCCTGTCCATAGCCGCTAAATCTTCACCTTCTGTGCAGTCTAGGAACCTATATGTTACCATGGAATCTTGTGTTAATCTCTATTGTTACCCTTACCAGAATTTACTGTTTATAGTTATCTCTTTACTCATCTGGTCCTCTGCAAAACAGTCAACTTTTTGACAGGAGTCAAAGAGTGTTTTTTTATTTCTGTTTCTAGCATGCATTTCAAATGACCTGCCATAAAGTAAGCCTGAGTAAACAGTGAATGAATGAGTGAATGCTGTAAGAACAGGGATTTAAAGGAGTTCTCTTTGACTTACATTGTTTGTTCCTTTTCTTTAGCGTTCCTTTGAATGAGTACAGATTGCTTGCCTGTGATATACAGCAACTCCTCATAGCAGTTACAATTCATGCGTGCAGTTCCTCAGGCTCGCAATATTTTAGAGTTATCGAAGACCTCATTGTACTGCTTGGGTATCTTCAAAATAGCAAAAACAAGAGGACACAAAGTAAGATTTAGTTTTTATGGATTTGGGAGGAAATTATATAGTAGCCAAAAATGTTATTTGAACCTAATCTTTTTCTTGCGGAAACTGTTGTGCTGAAGGTTCATCCTTAATTCTGTGATAATACCTATCAGCTTTAAAAAGTCTTTTTAAGTGGCAAATGGAAAGAAGCGATGCCTTGGTATAATTAGTAGCTGGCAACACATCATTAAGAGAAGCCTCTGATTTTTCTTACCACGTAGAATTAAAAGGCTTATGTTGAATAAAAATGCCCACTAGTTTTCTTTAATGGCAAATACTAAATAAGTGAAACAGGAAAGTGTGAGAATTTCTGGCAAATTTTGCCTTATATGTTAAAAAGCCTATTCTTTAAAATAATGTTATAAAATGTAATAAATTTGTGAGCTGATACTTTCCCATTGAATTTTTTATAATGGCCGTTTAGAAATTTGCTTTAAAATTTCTTTTAAAGGCCATTTAAAAATGTTTAGTACTATCAAGAGCCCATGTTGATCAAAATTTTAAAATTTACCTCTAATAAAATATATTTTGACAGTTTAGATGTCGCATGAAAATATAAAACAATTCAGTTTTAAAAATTAACATCCACATGGCTTGAAAACATTCTAGTATCTTCTGTTTTTAGATATGGCTGTTGCACTACAGTTTAGAGTTCTCCAAGCTGCTATGGAATTTATAAGGACCACTGCAAATCATGATTCTGAAAACCTTGCAGATACATTCCAGTCACCCTCTGCTCCCCATCAGGCAGTATTTCCCAAGCGGAAGAGCATTGCTGGTGAGTATTGAAATAATATTTTAATAATTATAAATTGAGGGTGGCTTGACTTTCCTATATTCTGATGCCACTCACACTTTTAAAATATTTTTTAATTTCAAAAGTTAAACTATAGGGGCACCTGGGTCACCCAGGCAGTTAAGCATCCAACTCCTGATTTTGGCTCAGGTCATGATCTCAGGTCATGAGTTTGAGCCTCTGTAGGGCTCCACGCTCAACAGGGAGTCTGCTTGAGGTTCTCTCCTCTCCCCTGCCCTTTCCTTCCCCTGTTCTCACTCTCTCTTTTTCTCTCTCTAAAATAAATAAATAAATCTTTTTAAAAAAATGTTGAACTACAAAATTTGAGGAAGGTTTCCTCCCCGAAAAAGACATCCTACTGATTCCTTTCTGTGCTCTTCTCACCAGTTATCTCTTGAGCAACTACCACGTGCCAAGCACAGTGTAAATGTTGAAGGTACAGTGATGAAGAAAAGAGACATAGAGTCTGCCCTCACGGAGATGACAGAAGGGTAGAAGAATGCAGAGGGTCAGAGTAGAGACTATAACACGACAACCTGGTTTCCATCAGGAGTCCCAGAAGTCTCTGAGGAAGTGAGATTTCAGTGTAGATTCAGAGGGTGAGAAGGGATCGAGCAAGGTGGAGTCAGAGAAACAGTGCTACAGGCAGAATGAACAGCTTATGAAGTCATTTAGCCGGAGTCGAACACTCTGGAGAGAAATGAGGAGCCCCGAGCAGGTAAGGCCGTCCAGGGCGGCAGGGGCCAGTGCACAGGTAACCATGTAGGCACTGTGAAGGAGTTGAGATTTTTGTCCTACTGGGAAGTCATGACATAAGCAGATTTTCATTTTCTAAGGACCACTCTGGTGTGTGTGTTGAGAGTGGGTAGAGGAGAGCAGGAAAGATAGTGGGGGGTCCAAGTAGGAGGCTGTCGAGCAGTGAAGGCAGGAGAGGATGGTGGCTCGCATGTGGTTAGAATGCATGAGCATGCCACCTCAGGGCTTGCTGTGAACAGATCACCAAGTGTCAATATGGTTAGACTTCCTTATTTTTCCCAAAGAATCTGCTGTGACCTTTATGCACACAATCTAGAAAGTTAGCATAAACACCTCCCCACACACACATAGGATCTACACGTGCACCTGCACAAAGACAGGTGCAGTATGTATGTATGTATAGTGGATATGTATGTGCACACATGAACACACATATGTATCTCCAAACAGAGTAGTTGGTAATTTGTTTAAAGTTTATCACCCTTACTGTTGTAAAGGCTTTTAAATAAAATCTATCTTCTCCTTGTGTTAAACAACTTTATTTTGTTCAGTGCTATGCCAGATTTTAAAACCATGTAAGAAACTCATTTGTAGAGAAAAGCTATAAATACACATTTTTTGCAACAGTATGTTTCAATTATGCTAAATATAAGCCATGTAAATAAAACTCCTAAGATACCCACATAACTTTATTGTCCCTCTACAACCTTCCTCAATATAATATCCGAACACAGTCTCTCCTCTTGACCGGATGTCCCAGAAACTCTCTGGTCGCAGGTAGAATTCTGCCTTTTATCAAGTCTAGCAGTCTTGCTTAGCTAACCACATACTAGAAGATGACTTTCAAACCACTTTCCTGTTGCAGGATTCCTTATATAGTCAGGGACTGCTTAGATGGAATTCACCCTCTTTTGATAAAGGAAAAGAAGCCTTTGCCAGTGTTGTAGATCACAGGAGCTGTTTCTTTCTTGCTGACATTACTCACTCTCATGTCCATTTCTCCTGCGCTTTTATACCTAGATCCCTGGTTTAGTTTTTCGACAGTTCATGCCTGGGATGACACAGTGGCGCTCTTGCTGTCCTCTGTTTGGTCTGTGATTTACCTAATAGTCTGTCATCTCTCTCTTTTGATACCAGCATTTTATCACCAGAGCCCTGCATAGCTCCAAGTTCATTAATTGTTTATTTTTATTTGTTTGAATCCTTTAAAAGTAGATGACAGACCTTTAGTCCTTTCTTTAAACTGTTCTCCCTTTTTTTTCCTGCCTCCTCTGGCCTCTTCCCCTGAGCTTATATTTTTCACTGTACCTAAGTAAATGCCATTGCTGTAAGCCACATGAGACTTACAGAGTCCTACAGAGTTTGAGCTTGAGAAAAGACCTTCAAAGTCTACCAGACCACCAGACCAGCTCCCACATTTTACAGAAACACAGAGGCACGGAATTAGAGACTACTGGGACAAGAGCACCCACGCTCCTCCCTTGTCTCCCATACTCCTCCCTCTGTGTCATTCCATCTGCTCATTCCAGCTCTGTCATGTCTTTGGGACACCTCTGCCACAGGACTCTTCCACCAGTTCTTCCTGGTTTAAATATGGCCCTTATTTAAATTCTGTCTCTTTGAATCCAGTTTACAAAATACTTTATATATTGCTTTGTAATTCTTTCCACATTGTTTTACACAAGTTTTTGGGAAAGACAGTGTTTTGTTTCTTCATTCTTAGTCAAAGTATATTGGCTGTGTACACTGTAGATACAAAAGATACAAAATACTGGAGTGCCTCTGCTTCTGAACAGTGTGGTCATAAAAGCTCATTAAGGTCTGTTTGCTCATAATGCTAAAGTTACTAAGAAGGATTTATATTTCCATCATTCCCATTATTTAGATATAATGAGCTGTTCCTTCCAAAATGTAAAACAAGATGTTCTTATTCGTGATAAATGTTTAGGGAAGATGGTTTCTTCCTAAATAGATCATTCAGCATTTATTGAAAACTGCTGAGACAGTGACACGTCCAACCCCACTGCTCCCCTACACCTCTACACCCCTACACCTCCAGCAGAGCTTGTGGGGATGCCCAGCAGCCGCAGCTTCTGTTCCCGCTGCACACCGCATGCTCTGCTCATAGACACATCTCAGACCATGAATGCCAGAGCACCCACGGCTTGGGCCCGGTCTCTTCAGCAGCACTGCTGTCATATCCAGATTTTAAGTTCTCACACTCTTGGAGGAGTTGGGTACTACTTTCTTGCCAGGTTCATCTCTTGACAGCCTGACTCTGGTGTGCCGTTATCCTGCTCTGTAGCCTCCGTGGTTCCTACGACCTCAGATAACAAAAGTCCTCAGATTCCTTGGCCTCTGCGTCTTCTTTTGGTATAGCTAAGAGAGAGATGTTACTTTGCCTAAATGATATGACACCCTGCCCTCTGTTTGTAAACTGATTTCTATTTCTCATCAATATATTTATAGACATTTTCCCATACAATAAAAATATTCTTTATGTTTAATAACTGCATAATAATCTATTATATTGACTTGCCAGGATCCTGTTTCCAGGATTCTGTTAATCTTTACCAATAAACAAAGGCTTTTTTTTACTTGTTTCTTTTTGCTGTTATAAACAGGATAGCAATGTACCTTCTTTTATAGGTTTTTTTTTTCACTTGTCTGCTTATCTCTATGAAAAACTTTAAATATCCCTTTAATGCATGAAGATACATGTAAGCATTAGGGTATTATTTAAATGATACACAAACATACAAATCTCATAAATAAATATAAATATATATGTTGTGTTACTAATGTGATTCACATAAAATGAGTTTCCTTTGTATTTCAACCATCAGTAATAATACCAACTATTAACAACTTTTGATGCCTTGTAATAGAGAGGCATTGTATTTTACATCCATTATTTATTTAATTTTTCAAAAGATTTTATTAGAGAAGAGGAGAGTGCATGAGTTGGGGGAGGGGCAAAGGGAGAGTGACTCTCAAGCAGACTCCCCACTAGCACAGAGCCTGATGCAGGGCTTGATCTCACGAGGCGGTGCTCACAAGACGGAGCTGATATATCTCACGAGATGGAGCTGACCCAGGAGTTGGATGCTCAACTGACTGACTGCCCAGGTGCCCCATCCATTATTTTGTTTATTATTTAATCCATAGAACAACCCTCTTTATCCATTAATTCAACCATCAAATATCTATTGAGCATCAGCCACATACAAGGTATTGTTTTATCTGCTTTCATGGAGCTTATATTTTGCTGGAGAAATTGGTCAATAACCCTGTAAACAAATACGTTTAATGTCATGTCAGACAGTGACAAATATCTGTGAAGCGAGCTCTATCTTACTTTCTAATCTACATCTTAACATACGACGGGATGGAGGCTTAGAAAATATACCTGAGGCCACCCCAGCTGGTGTAGCTTCACACATGAGTGCTGAAATACTGCACACCCCTCCATTTTTTCAAGTACACAGTAGTGAAGAAGACTTAACATTTCCTTATTCGGTATAGTGCTCTGCCTCTGAATTAGGATTATCTGCTGCTTATACCCGCGTGAAAGCTGCCAGAGATGTAGACATTAGGAAGAATCTGCTTAAACTAAGTAAGAACATAGTCTGACAATATTATTCTTGAATATACCCTGGATATGAATTTTTTTTATTTACTTCGTTTTTGTCTTAAAGGCAACTCCCACCTACCAAAATGTATTAACAGATAAGAAATACTGGTTGCCTAAAATACTCTATAATCTAAAATGCTATTAAAATATTTAAACATCTTACAGGATGAGTCATTAAAAACTACCATAATTTAGTCATGTAATTAATGTGTATAGAGGCTATCTATGGAGATTGATGTTTGTTTTCATAATTTAAAACAAAGGTTCAATTCCAATGAAGGGTTCCATTATTCCTCACCTACCAAGACGTCATTTTGGTTCCTATGGTCAACTTCCGATGCCCTTCTCCTTCAGCCCATTAAGTCAAGACTCCTTCTCCCCGCATCCCGAATCCACTAGCTGTGTGGAACCCCATGGAGCAGGTGCGGTGATGGTGCAGGGGTGCCAGTCCTGATTGTTCAATCTGAGGAGACACTTCTCGCGAGACGCTCTTAGAGGACTGTTTTCTAAAGAAGCACCAAATCATTTCAATAGCAAATCACTGGAATTCTACTCACTTTTCTGATCTCTTCACTTTCACTGGACTGATTTCTAGTAATCTCACTTATATATACTTCTCAAAACTACTTTATAAAATTTAACAATGGTAATTTGTTGGTAATGGTAATCCAGAAGTAGTCATGTTCTTACTGAAACGTGGTGTGCCTTAAAAACCCGTTGATTATTTTGGCATACAAGGAAGTGAAACAGTATTTGAAAACATTGTGTCCGAACATTCTGAACTACTTACATACACCCTTCTAATTCCTCTGAGTTTTTCTGAAGACTCCAGTTTTGCTGAGTGATGGCAGTCATCCTAAGCCATGTCATTAGCTTCAACATCCTTATTTGGACTTTGAAATTACAGATACTGTTGCACTTCATCAAAGAGGGAGAAACAGCGTTTTCTCTGAATCATGCTCTTCCCTTTGTGTAAATTACCTTGGTATTAATTAAGATTTGTTTCATGTTGAATAATCAAAAAGCTTGCAAGAAAAAATAATTTCCTTGATCCCTGTTAACTCTGGCATTTGATGTTTTTAATTCACATACTTGAAGGTCCTCGAAAATTTCCCCTTGCTCAGACCGACTCTCTGCTGATGAAAATGCGCTCAGTGGCAAGTGACGAGCTGCACGTGATGATGCAGCGGAGACTGAGCCAGGAGAACCCGGTCCAGGCAAGCGAGACGGAGCTGGCGCAGAGGCTGCAGAGGCTCACCATTTTAGCTGTTAACAGGATTATTTATCAAGGTGGGAACCAGAGGATGCATCGTTGCTTGCTCAGATATGGAATGAGAAGGAAAACAATTTAAGAGGAAACTGATTAGGTTTCAAAATTTTAAGCAACATTAATTGCTCATTCCTAACATCCACATGATTTAAAGAATTTCTTATTTGGAACCCAAGAGTCTCGAATAAAAATCCAATTTTTAACGTGTTACATGCTGGCCTAGAGTGACTGTCAAGTTTATAGTACAGCATCCCCAGTACATTTTTTTTAACCTTTTTTTTGAGATCAGTGTAGATTCACATGCAGTTGTTAAGAAATACTGCAGAGAACTCCCATATATCTTTTACCCCGTTTCCCCCAATGGGTTGTGTAAAATTAGAGTCCGGGGTCATGACCAGAGTACAGACATTGATAGTCAACAAACTGAGCATTTCATCACACAGGAGATCCTTAAGTTGCTTTTTTTTTTAAAGATTTATTATTAAAGAGAGAGGGAGAGTGGGGGTGGGGAGGAAGGAGCAGAGAGAGAGAAAAATCTGAGGCAAGCTTCCTGCTGAGTGTGGAGTCCCAGGCAGGGCTTGATCTCATGACCCTGAGATCAGAACCTGAGCAGAAAAGGAGAGTCAGATGCTCAACTGGCTGCACCGACCAGGCGCCCCTCTGTTGCCTTTTAATAGCCACACCCACTCTCCCCCCACTCTGCCCCTTCCTTCATCCCTGGGAACCTCTAATCTGTTCTCCATTTCTTTATTTTCATCATTTCAAGAGCTCTGTTAAATGGAATCATACAGTATGCAGCCTTTTAGGATTGGCTCTTTTCCCTCAGCGTCATTTTCCCTCAGAGTCATCCTGGTTTCTGTGTGTATCGGCAGTTTGGTGCTTTTTGCTGAGTGGTTTCCCACAGTGTGGAGGCACCATAGTTTGTTTAGTCCTTCACCTATTGAAAGACCATCTGGGTTGTTTTCCAGCTTTCAGTTATTACAAATAAAGCTAGCTGCTGGAAACATTTATGTGTAGGCTTTGTGTGAAAATAAGGCTTCGTTATTCTGGCATAAGGGTAGTTGTGTGCTTTGTTCGTGTTAAGAAACTCAGACTTTTCCAGAATGACCGTCTAATTTTATATTCCCACCAGCAATGTACGAGGGATGCAGCTTTCCTCACATCCCTAACCAGTACTTGGCATTGTCACTGTTTTTAATTTTAGCCATTCTGATATACAGGGATATCATATTGTGGGTTCAATTTGCATTTTTATAGGGGCTACTGACTTATATGTTTATATATGAAACATAATACCTAGAGCAACCACTAAAAAGGTATGCAAAGAAGTATACTCAAAAACATTATAGAGGGGCACCTGGTAGCTCAGTCAATTAAATATCTGCCTTTGGCTCAGGTCATGAGCCCAGGGTCCTGGGATCAAGCCCCAGATCCTTGCTCAGTAGGAAGTTTGCTTCTCCCTCTCCCTCTGTCTGCCGCTCCCCCTGCTTGTGTTATCTCTCTCTCTGTCAAATAAATAAATACTTTTTTTAAAAAAAAGCACTATAGGTAAGTCCAAATGGAATTCCCCCAAGAATGTTTAAGTAACCCCAAGAAAATAGGAAAAAGAAGACAGTAATTGTTAATCATTAGAAATGCATAATACAACCAAGGCTCATATTTTTAACTTTTCTGATTGTATTTGAGTCAACCAGATCCCAGGCTATACCCTGAAATTGAGTCATTTATCACATGCAGATATCATGGGATAGCATATGCACTAAAACACCCCTGCATATCCTGATATTTACCTGATGTAAATATCTTGTGGTCCTTAGGTTTGATTTGTACAAGAACCTCATGACTTTAATAATGTTGCAGTTTAACTCATCTTCATTAATAAAATATTTAGTTTGGAATTATATGGCATAAATTTCTACATTGTTTTGGGTGAATTTATTATATTGTTATCTTCTATATCTAATACACTTGCTACACATTTATATATCGTGACAACTGAATTGTAATTACATAGAATATTTTTACTAGCTTCATGACCATTTGTAATGACTAGGCATCAGTGTTGTGACTAATTGTTTATTCTTTTAATTCAAAGAGTTTAATCCAGATATTATTGACATTTTGAGTACTCCAGAAAATGCAACTCAGAGCAAGATCTCAGTTTCCCAGACTGAAATTTCTGAAGATGTTCATCATGAACAGCCTTCCATTTTCAATCCATTTCAGAAGGAGATACTCACATATCTGATAGAAGGATTCAAAGTATCTATTGTAAGTAAATGAGTTGCATGGGGGACATGTTCATACACACAAAAGGATTAGGGTTTTATGTGTCTACTTACTCTTGAATTATTATTATTATGAATTATTATAAAGGTTAATCTTGGCTTAAACATATCTAATACCTTCAAAATTTTAAAGAGAATACTACCAAGTATCAAGGCTCCATTAATCACTGGTGCACTTGGGTATCTGTGGGTCACATATAGCTGGCCCTAGGGAGCAAAGGAGTTAGTACACTTCATAGACACCAAAAGTTAATTTTATTCTAGCAGAACTCATGAACCACAATTCAGCCATTCTCTAAATCTAAACTAGATTTTGGTGTCTGAGGGTTTTACTTAGAGCTAAGTTATTTACATAGGGCCCTTAGGACTGGCGGTAATTTGGAGAGCCATTTCCAAAACTCAGAATAAATTCTAAAATGCACTGATTCCAGTTTTAAACCAGATACAGTAGATCTGATCAAGATTGAGTTAGCCTTAACTGGACCACAGTTGAAGCAGCTTATTTTGTAATCTGTTACGGAATATTGGTGGTCAGTTTATATGCTGTTCTTATTTTGTGACTTTTATACTCCATATTTTAACAGTGATTCTTATGATTCCTTCTCTTTTATACTGTAAAATCAACCTACTGTTGTTTTTTGATGGTTATTTTTTTTTAGTTTAAAATTTCTAAGTCTTAGGTAATTTAAGTGACCTTCACTTCTTAACCCATCTCTCTCTTTTTTTGTGTGGTAAAATACACATAACATAAAACTCACTGTTTTAACCATCTTAAAGACATAATTCAGCGGTACTAAGTACATTCATATTGTTGTGCAACCATTACCGCTCTCCGTCTCCAAAGCTGCTTCATTATCCCAAATTGCTCTGTACCCATTAAATAATAATTCCTCATACTCCCCCTCCCCCAGCCCCTGAGAACTACTACTGTACTTTCTGTCTCTATGAATTTAACTTTCTAGATACCTCATATAAGTTTTACAGTACAATATTTCATACAATATTTATCCTTTTTTATGTGGTTTATTTCATTTAACGTGATATTTTCAAGTTCATCCATGTTAAAGCATGTTCTAGAACTTCATTCCTTTTAAAGGCTGAATAATATTCCGTTCTATGTATATACTACATTTTGTTTATCCACTCATCCATCAGTGGACATCTGGATTGTTTCAGCCTCTTGGCTCTTTTGAACAATGCTGCTGTAAATGTCAGTGTATGTCTATTGTTTTTAACTACCTGTACGTAAGGAGGTATATGTCATTCTAATTTCTACTACTACTACTAAAAAAAAATCTACAGTAAAACATGTCCCATGATCCTCTTTAGGGCTGTGTAGAGAGGTTAGTATATTATTGCTTGAGGAGTCAGATCCTAATTGTTCCTGTTCTGATTGAAGGGTTCAAGTAAAACTGGTGGTTCCAAGCAGCAGTGGCCTAAAATCTTATGGTCTTGTAAGGAAACCTTCCGAATGCAGCTTGGCAGACTCCTAGCGTACATTTTGTCACCAGCGCACTCTTCTCAAGAGAGAAAGCAAATTTTCGAAATAGTTCATGAACCAAATCATCAGGAAATACTACGAGACTGTCTTAGCCCATCCCTGCAAGTAAGTATCTCAACAATTCATAAGTAAAAAGTAGTGGTGAAGTATAAAACTGAACAAACAAGAACCGAAGATAAATTTTCATGCCAAACATCCTTTACATAGTTTTCTTACCAAATATCTACTGAAGTCTTTCTTCAGATGCTCCATACCAGATTCAAATTGACCTCTTTGTTTATTTCCCATTCCTTCTTCCAGGACTAAGATTAAGAATTCTGTATCTGAGCTCTTATAAGATCCTTTGTAGTTTTGGGTTTTTTTTTTTACTAAGTCTTCAAGTGTTTTCTTTTTTAAAAGCATTATATTATCCATAAGACATCTAAATTGAGTAGCTCAAACAGTACATGCGATATATTTTTTAAATGCTTATAGTAAGTTAAAATTTTTAAAAATGTGTTAATCATTTGGAATGATCAACATTGAAATACTTAAAAGAATTTCAGAGTCTATAAAGTCTCACACTTAAAGAGTGATGGATGGAGAGTTTAAACGGTACAACCAGTTTAAGGAGTTGTTTAGCAGTTTCTTATAAAATTAAACATATACTTAACCTGACCCTAAAATTCCATTTTTAGGTATTTACCTAAGAGAAATTAAACATACATCCATAAAAGGACTCATACAAGAATATCCATATCAACCTTTTTGCTAATAGCCAAAAACTGGAAATAAACCAAATGTGAATCAACAAGCCAATGTATACAAACCAGATTGTGATATATTATATGATTATATAATAGACTATTACACAGCAATAAAAGGAAACAGACTATTGATATAACTACCATTATGGACGAAGTTCAAGGACATTATGTTAGCAAAAGGAACAACCAAACACAAAGGAGCACACATTCTGTGATTCTATTCATATGAAGTCTGAGAACAGACAGAATTAAGATAAGGTGATAGAATTCAGGACAGTAGTTGTGTCCATGAGGAAGGGGGAAGTGAGAATGTGAATGGATTGGAAAGGGGGAATTAAGAAACTTTCTGGAGCAATAAAACTGTCCTACATCCTATTTTGGGTAGTGCTAAAATGGATGTATGCAGTTGTCGAAACTAAGAAATGAACACTTAATATCTGTATGCTTTCCTGTATATAAATTGTATCTCTGTAAGTATAGTAATAGGTGATAAGTACAGACAGGCATCCCTTTTAAAACCCGGGCAACTCAGATATATCTTATTAAGAACCAAAGGCTATAGTTTGGAAGTGATGCTCTCTCTACTACTAAGATTCTCTCAGATGCCCTCAGGCCATTGTCTTCCCTCTCCCAAGGCAGAAGCACATCCAGCCTGCAGTCTCCTGTGGAGAATTTGAAGGGATGGTCTTTCCTGCCTTTATAAATCTCAGCAGAGTTGCCATCCACTAAAACCCAGCCTGGTGTTGATAGTCCTCTTTTCCCCACACCAGCTTTCCTCTCCGTTATTCCATTTCGTCGGTGGTGTCTGTACAGATGGGATCCATGCTGACTTTTTCCTCTCCCATAAATCATGTCATCATCAAAGCCGGTCATTTATTTAGTGTCTTTAACTGCCTTCTACCCGCCCCACCATAGTTCAGATCTGTGCTCATATCACTACAATAACCTCTTTACCTCAAAAGCACATTATTGTGCCTGGTTTCTGGTTTTGTTTTTTTAAAGATTTTATTTATTTATTTGACAGAGATCACAAGTAGGCAGAGAGGCAGGCAGAGAGAGAGGAGGAAGCAGGCTCTCCACAGAGCAGAGAGCCCAATGCGGGGCTCAATCCCAGGACCCTGGGATCATGACCCGAGCTGAAGGCAGAGGCTTTAACCCACTGAGCCACCCAGGCGCCCTCCATTGGGTTTTTATTTAACTTTGGTTTTGGTTGGTTTTTTTTTTAGATTTGTTTGTTTATTTATTTATTTATTTGACAGAGAGATAGAAAGAGAGTACAAGTAGGCAGAGCAGCAGGCAGAGGGAGAGGGAGAAGCAGGCTCTCCATTCAGCAGGGAGCCCGATGCAGGGCTCAATCCCAGGACCCTGGGATAATGACCCGAGCTGAAGGCAGCCGCTGAACTGACTGAGCCACCCAGGTGCCCCAACTTTGTTTTTAATTATGTGAAATGTTGCCATGGTTCCAAAATCAAAACTGTGAAACATGGCTCATTCAGAGAGGTTCTAGCTCTTAATCTCTTTCCCTCCCTTCATTCCATCTTTTTCCCTGTAGGTCACCATCTTTTTTATTGTTACTTTTTCTTTTAGAGATATAAGTAAATCTGTGCATACACACATACATGTATGTGCACATACACATGTGTGTATTATCCATCCCCCTTTCTCAATACAAAGAAAGAGAGCAGTACACACTCTTCTGCACTTTCTTCAACTAACGGTACATCCTAGAGATCATTCCATAGCAGTATATAGAGGTGTTCTTGTGCCTTTTTAAAGCTGCCTTTTTACAAGCTGTATTCTGTTTGTAATCTGCTTGATTTTTAAAGCCCAACCCCACTCTTCTGTTGTTACGACTTGAGTCTGATTAATCCCTCAGTCTGTAACTCCTCTTTTCAATGTCACCTCATCTTCGTCTCTTGCAACCTCTTCACATCTTGTGCATTCTTACTGACCTGCCGCTCTGTTCACACTTTCCCCTCTACTGAAGTGCCTTCTGTCCTCTCCTTGTCTCTCTGTATACCTGTTCTGTTAGTTTATCCATATGCCCAGCTCCCTTTCCCCACCTTCAAAATCTTTCTGTCTTTCTTAGTCCATTCAGAGATCTTCCTTCTTAGACACATCCCTGAAAATGTTATTTTCATACATGTTAGCATTTATTATCTCCTAAGGATTTGTATGTAATAGATTTGGTTCCTTAAATCAGTTTTTTGAGGGCTGAAAACAAGGCTTTTCCCTTTTTTGCATTCATCCTTAATCACACCTTTTCTAGTCCCAGGAACTACAGTCAATAAAGTATTGATCAGATGTTGAGATGAGATTCTGGAAACAACTTCAGTGTCTATGAAAACCGTGTGGTTTTTGGATATTTGGGATGAATAAAAATATTTTTGATAGCTTTTCAAGATGATTTTTGGAATGTCACTGAATACTAAACTATTTTTAGATTATATCAAGAGCATTACCTTTAAGATACACATGAGAACATAGTCTAGTCATTTACTGTTTTTCTTTATTTGCCAACTCTTCAGGCCTTTTACTCGCAGAACGTCTGTTCATTTTTCTCTTTTGGTCAGGAAGCAGCTGTCTCCTGACTAATTTAAAATGTTGCATTAAAATGAGCTTTGCTATTTTCATCATTGCCTATGTTCATCTTATGCTTTTGGGAAGTGACATGATGTGATTCCATGTGTTAATTTAAATATCATCCAAAATGTAAGAGCTTCCAAATTCATTTGTTGACATTTCATACTATTCACAGTTTAAAATGTCATAAAGCCAGACGCAGTGGTATTTGTATCAATGCAGATTTTTAAAAAGTAAAACTCTGCATGTTTCACTTGCTGGCATGATTAATGTTTAAAGAATACATGGCGTACAACATAACAATTGGGTGTAAGATCTGTAGCATAGAAGGGCCACTTAAAAAATCATGAATCAAAGTTTGGTTTAGGTTTCTTCTATGAAAGACAGTTGTCATTACCTTAAGTAACATTCCGATTTTGGTTACAGGGCAGTTCATAAGACTGGCCTAACCCAGCCCTTCTCCAGACATTGTGCACAGGTCTGGTGCTGACATCTCACTGGTTTTAGAGTTTTTCACCGTTAGCTCTCCCTAGGGAGTAAAGACTGCTTACAAGCTAATCCAGACGAGATCGGGCGCGTTCAGGGTGGTATGGCTGTAGACCTTACAAGCTAATCCAAAGAAAGGGTTTTGTTCTGGATGTTTCACAAACTTCATTCTACCAAGCAGAAATCAAAGGAGAAAGACTAAATAAACATAATTCTCTTACCTGGAAGATTTAAAGGAAAGTTTCCCTTCCAGTTCATTTTTTTTCTATGAGAAGAACTAAGAATTATTTTCCTTTATCTCCACCTATTTCCTATATTCCTTTAGCAAATCTTCTCCAAAAAAATTTCCCCAAAAGCTTACTTGCTTGCTTTTCTTTTCCTTCTCTCTTACTTTCCTTCCTTTTTCTTTTTTATTTTACCTCTTACGATGAATTTGAAAATTTTGAAAATTTTCAAATGTAATAAGAAAAACAGGGAATAGTATAATGAGTGCCATATAGCCATCACCTAGATTTAACAGTTGTTAATAGTTTTATCATAATGACGTCATTCCTTTTTTGAAGTATTTTAAAGTAAATTATAGAAATCTTTTTCCAAAGACATTGTCTTACATAACATAAGATTATTTTACGTAACAAAATTAGCTTACACCCTAATGTCACCGTGTTTCTAATGCAAAACCCAATTTTTTTATTGTTCCCAAAATGTCTCTTTTAGCTGCTTTATTCTAACCAGATCCTTCCAAATAAATCTAGTGATATAATTTAACTTAATTACTGTTAAATAATTTAAATGTAAGAAATAAAACTTTATATGACTAAAAAAAATTATTTCTTTCTCTTAAAGCATGGAGCCAAGTTAGTTTTGTATTTGTCAGAGTTGATACATAATCACCAAGATGAATTGACTGAGGAAGAACTAGACACAGCGGAGCTGCTTATGAATGCTTTAAAACTGTGTGGGCAGAAGTGCACCCCTCCCAGGGCAGCAACAAAAGTGGAGCTTATTAAAATGATCAAAGAGGTGAGTCAGTGAACTCATAAGACATAGTTTTCTTAGGAGAGCCCATCAAATGTAGTTAAAGGAGGATTGAAAGAATTTTTTTTATTATAGAATATCATGGATGATAAATTTGAAATGATGAATTTTTTTTTTTTACCCAATATTGCTTTTTTACTATGAGAGAATAAATAGGCTCATTGTAAGGAGCATTTTATTCGTTATTGTTATCCTTATCCTTTATCAGTAGCTTTCAGTGAAGGACAGATTTTTATGTAACAAGCAAGTTGAAGCGTCAGTCTTAAAGCAAGCGACAATGCAAACCCCTGAGGTTTGTCACCCTTGTTCACTATTCTGCCCTCACATCTGTGCCCCAAATTGTGTAGAAACAAAGGGGAATTATATCATTATTTAAGTAATTATTATATTTTAACATTCTCGTGTCTTGGGGACAGTATCTTTTTTCCCTTTGTTAGCTTGGTTTTAAAATTAGTTTTTTTGCCTTGGTGCCAATGTTAAATTATAAATAATATATTTTATACTACATATTATTATCCACATCTTTTAGGAACAAAAGAAATATGAAACTGAAGAAGCTACAAATAAAGCCACCTGGCAGAAAACGGTTAATAATAATCAACAAAGGTAGGTTTTTATATATTCTAAAAGTCATGCCTTTTTTAATTCATTCGACTTCACACATACTTTTAGTTTTCCAGTATCATGCTTTTGTATCTGTGTAACAGTCCACTTAGGCTTAACTTACGGGCCGTCTTGTTTATTTACTTAGTCTATTTCAGCGTCTGGACTCAAAATCAAAGGATATATCTAAAATCGCTGCAGACATCACCCAGGCAGTATCTCTCTCCCAAGGAATTGAGAGAAAAAAGGTGATCCAGCATATCAGAGGAATGTATAAAGTAGATCTGAGTGCCAGCAGACACTGGCAGGAACTTATTCAACAGCTGACACATGATAGGTAAGCAAAGTGGGAGGACATTTTAGGTTGTCCATCATTATTATTGAATATTTTTTTTTAATTTTTATTTATTTGTCAGAGAGAGAGGGAGAGAGAGCAAGCGAGCACAGGCAGACAGAGTGGCAGGCAGAGGCAGAGGGAGAAGCAGGCTCCCCGCTGAGCAAGGAGCCCGATGTGGGACTCGATCCCAGGACGCCAGGATCACGACCCGAGCCAAAGGCAGCCGCCCAACCAACTGAGCCACCCAGGCATCCCTATTATTGAATATTTTAATGTGAAACACTATTTTCATTTTGACATAAAGATCATAACATTATTTCATTAGTTTAAATATTTTTTGTTTAATCACTTGTGATTTATTTCATCTTCAATAATCCTATAAAAATCTTTGTTTAAATTTTTGGGGGTTGGGCATCTAGGTGTCTCGGTGGATTAAGCCTCTGCCTTCGGCTCAGGTTGTGGTCCCAAGGTCCTGGGATCGAGCCCCACATCGGGCTCTCTGCTCAGTCGGGAACCTGCTTCCTCCTCTCTCTCTCTGCCTGCCTCTCTGCCTACTTGTGACCTCTGTCAAATAAATAAAATAAAATCTTAAAAAAAAAATTGGGGGGTAAAGGAGGTAATTGTGAGAAAGAGAGGCGTTAGCTCTTCCAAATAATAAAATCTTATATATTGGCTTTAATTTTAAAATATAATCTTTGCAGAAGAATAGCGATCACTAAAGCAGGATGGTTGAGAAATAGAGATTTTTCTAGATAAGACTTTAATATAAAATTTAAAAGATGCATCACAGATAATGAAAAGGGGAAAATTAAGGTATTATTCTCTAAATTTGGTTAAGATAACTAATTATCATGACTTGGGGGTGCTAAAATGCACTAAACATTAGACTCTAAAGGAAATCCCAGGTGAACAAAAGAATAAACTCATAAAAAGTTTACAAAGTAGAAGAAAACAGGGTGTTTATCAACTCTGCGGTAGATGGTTAACTCCCTAAGCTCAAACACCGTAGAAAAAACTACCAAGAAGAAATAAGTGGATTTGAGCTTTAATTTTTTCCAGTGTATTTAACAACTATAACAACAACAAAACATGAAAATTTATTTTCACCAACTATATCAAAGAGTTAATATTTTTATAGTTTTAAACATTTGTGCCAACTTAAAAGTAAAAATAAGATCCCAAGAATTTGAGTGAAAGATGTGAATACACTCTTCCACATAAGACAAATAAATTAATAAACAGATAGGAAAATATTCAATATGACTGGAGTCTAGTTTTTTAAAACCTTTAAATACCACATTTTACCTTTTATGTTTCACATACTCATGGCAGGAAGAAATGTAACCTAGTCCATGATCGGAGGTTCAGTGGCATTGTATACTCTGACAGCGTATGTCAGGAATCCTGTAAACATTTTATTTCTAGCTCCAGTTATCCTACTTTAGTAATTCTCTCCTAGGGAAAATATTCCAAATATAGAAAGGCAATAAACATAAAGGTTTTCATCTCTGCTTTACTTATACTAGTGAATGAACTAAAAACAACTTAAGTATATAGTAATGGTAATAGGGTTAAATACATTATAATACACCTACCCAGTGCATTAGTCAGCCCTTTTCGTGATGATAATAAAGATTAAAATATGTCCAGTGAAAGAAGAAAGGATATAGAAATGTATATACATAATAATTCTAACTATGGCTTTAAAAAAGGAAAGAAAATAATCTCTACCAGTAATTGGTATGTTTAGAATAGTAGGATTCAGGGTGATTTTTCTTTTATCTATTTCTAAAAATATATTCAGTGTAGTTCTACCATTTTCTTTCATTTAAATATAAACTTACTTTGGGGGTACCTAGGTGGCTCAGTCAGTTAAGCGCCTGCCTTCGGCTCAGGTCATGATCTCAGGGTCCTGGGATCGAGCCCCATGTCAGGCTCCCTGCTCAGGGGGAGTCTGCTTCTACTTCTCCTTTCCCCTGCTTGTTCTCTTTCTCTCTCAAATAAATAAAATCTTTTTTAAAAATAAAATATGAACTTATTCTTCAACGTTTTAAGAAATATGGCTTGTACTACAAAAATGAACTAATTTTATTTATTATATTAAATAGTAGGCAAGATGAGAAATATAGAAACTTAACTTGGAAAATGAATTTTTTTCCTTATCAGGCTGTATTAAGTCCAACCAATGTAATGCTAGAGCATACATGTTGCTAAAGCATTCAGAATAGTCGTGATATATCTTTTTAAAAATTTAGCAGGTACAAGAAACTGGTGGCAGAGCATGCCTCCAGGCAGGGAACCAGAAGACTGGGGTTCAGGAGCAGAAGGACACTTACTTTTTATCTTACTCTGTTTTATTATGCGTATGCATTCCCTAGTCTAATTATATAAGCAGTTGGGGTTTTTTTTATATTGAATAGATCAATTTTGATTTCCTTATTCTAGTTCTTTTTTAAATTTTTTTTATTTTTTTATAAACATATAATGTATTTTTATCCCCAGGGGTACATGTCTGTGAATTGCCAGGTTTACACACTTCATAGCACTAACCATAGCACATACCCTCCCCAATGTCCATTACCCCACCCCCCTTTCCCGACCCCCCTCCCCCCAGCAACCCTCAGTTTGTTTTGTGAGATTAAGAGTCACTTATGGTTTGTCTCCCTCCCAATCCCATCTTGTTTCTTTTCTTCTTTTCCTACTCCCCCAACCCCCCATGTTGCATAATGATTTTATCTAAAGCTATAAGTACTACAGATTGCTCCTTAAAACTTTCTTTTATTTTCACTTGCAGAGCAGCCTGGTATGACCCCCTTTACTATCCAACTTCCTGGCAATTGGATCCAACAGAAGGGCCAAATCGAGAGAGGAGACGTTTACAGAGGTGTTACTTAACCATTCCAAATAAGTACCTCCTTCTGGATAGACAAAAATCAGAAGGTAAAAATGACTTCTTGATGCAACATACAAATGTAGCACATAACTATGATCATTACATAAAGACAATATGTATTTTTTTCCTCAACAGATGTGGTCAAACCACCACTCTCTTTCCTGTTTGAAGATAAAACTCATTCTTCTTTCTCTTCGACTGTAAAAGACAAAGCTGCAAGTGAGTCTATAAGGTAAGTGTGAATCCATGAGATGTTCTTTCTTTTGTTGAAGGAGTTTAAGAGTTTAATAGTTTATTATAGTGTTTAGGTAATATTTTATTTCAGAAAATACTGTGGTTTTAGGAAAGGTCCTGCTCATGGCTCAAGAGAAGACAAAGTTGAATGGCCAAAATCCAGAAGGAAAAGACATTTTTGATAGCGAGGATCCGTTGAGGTTTAGGCGTCACGCTCTGTCCCTTATCAGCACGTGTCTATCTTTGTAGTTATCTGTGAAACAGATAGCATGCTGGTCATGTCCGTAAGAAGCAATCCAGTGCAGTGACTAAAGGTTCAAATTTTAGTTCCTAGTCTTACTAACTATCTGGTCTTGGTCAAGCTACTTAGCCTCTCTGTGTCAGTATCTGTATCTGTGACACAAGAAAGAATACCTAAAGTATCAGCGTATTGTTGAGTATCAAATGGGTTGGTATATGTTAGCTATTGATAGTATTTGTTATGGTGGTGGCAGTTATTATTGAGCCCATTTAATAGATGAAGAACTCACACTTGAAGAAGGTGAGTGACTTGACAAAAGAGTAGGTCTTTTCTGAGTCTAAATCCTCTGTTCTTCCTAGAATACAAGGATTCTTTAATGTCTTTGAAAATACCAGAGGCATGATCCAATGTTTGTTTAATTACTAGAAAACATAAAATACTGGTTTCTTTTAAAAAATTGAATCCCTGTATTCTATATACATGGCATAAGAGTTATGAGCCTTTTCTAAAAGTTTTTTCTCCTCTACTAGAGCATTGGAATTTGAGATAATATTTTCATGTGAGTTTAGACAAGACTTCTCATACTTTTGAAACTCTAGTCTGCTATGCTAAAATCTTTTACTATATAAAGAAAGCTTATACTCTACTCACTAAAATGGTCAAAACATTTAATCATAGGGATTTTAAATATGTTTTGACAGAGTGAATCGAAGATGTATCAGCGTTGCACCATCTAGAGAGACAGCTGGTGAATTGTTATTAGGTAAGTCATGTTTTGAAGAGTTTTACACATACTCACCCTGTCTTTATTCTTAGATAATTTGAAGCATTGTTTGATGTAATACCATTAAATCAGATAAACTTTCTCTAACATCACATAGGTGATTTTGCTTAACATTATATATAGTGCTTATGACTCACAAATGTGAAGAAATGACAATCTTATTTTCTAAAAAGCACATAATAGCATTTTAATTTTCATAAAGTTGACTTTCCTCATAAGTATATATCTTTATATTTAATCATTCCTTTTACCTGTATCCATTTTTTATTTTTAAAGTGAAGAGTTATTGGAATACTAAGAAATATATCCACCTTGAGACAGTTGATAATTTATATTCCCTGTTGTGCTTCTGAGAGAAAGGCCAACGTTGTCCATCCATGGATATCTATATAATTACATTTGGTCAGACATTTTTCCCTCAAGATATGAAGAAATAAGGTTGTACCACTTAGTCTCTGTTCTCTTAAGGAACCTGTTTGTATGCTGTAGGCCAGTTCTTGAAACATGGCCCCCAAATCCAGAACATCAGCATCACATGGGAACTACATAGAAATATACTTTCTTGGGCTTCAGCATAGACCTGGAGTCTGAAACTCTATGGGGTGGAGCCCAGCAGTGTGCATTTCTGAGGGCCCTCCAGCAATTCGGATGCACCCTCAAATTTGAGAGCTGCTGCTATACGCTAAAGCTACAGCCTCCAGGGCTCCAGAGGCAGAGCTTCAAGCTTGTCTGGACTGCGCCCCATGGTCGTGAGGATGGAGATAGTGCCCTTCTCTGAGCCAGCAGTGCTCAGTGCTCAGGGGTGATCAGCATACAGTGCCGAGCCCCAGAGAAATTCCTACTAATTGGATATATGGTGTAGGGACATGTGTTAACACAGCCAATCTATAAAGTAGGAGAACTTGGGGGCTATCTTTTAAGGTCTCCTCTGCTCTGTTGAGTGTTTAAATAAAAATAATTAAGGACTCCTCTTTGCTAGAAAACTTGTTTACAAGTTGACTTAAGCTAATATGTGAGAAAATAAAGCAAATTAATATGCTAGTAATATAAAAAGAGTACTGGTAATAATAAATGGCCAACTTTTTTTTTTTTTAGCACTAAGTGCCAGACACTAGTAATAAGTGTTTTACATATATTCTAATTTAATTCCCACAGTAACCCTGTGAAATAAAGTCCTCCCTCCACCCCTTTTTTTAATCAGGATATTAAGACAAAAAGAAGCAACTTGCCCAAGATCTCATGGATACTATTAAAAAAATGTTTATTGAGTAACAGGAACAGTTTCTGGTACTGAGATTTAAATTCAGGCCAACTGACTCCAGAGGTCATATTTGTAATCGCATATCACACATATATTCTTATATAATAATCACACATATATTCTTAAACTCATGTCCAAATGCTTTCTATAGGTAAATGTGGAATGTATTTTGTGGAAGATAATGCTTCTGATACAGTTGAAAGTTCGGTGAGTAGAGGCTTAAGTTTGCACTTACATAAATCTAGACAAATTCCCAAAATGTATAACTTCTATATAATGAGAGAGCAGGTAGAACTATAAGACTTCATGTATTGTCACTCTATGTATAGATTGGTCTTAATCCCAAACTTTTTCTTTTAAAGATACTTTTAAAAAGAAGACCATACCATCTCGTCTGGTTTATAGTCTGATCTCCTAGCAGTTAGTATTATGAGTCAAATTCTAAAGCGCTCCTGTTAAAGCGAACAAGCAAAGGGGGAAAAAGTAAGAGAGAGAGAGACAAAGCAAGAAACAGACTCTTAATTATAGAGAACAAACTGATGGTTACCAGAGGGCAGGTTGGGTAGGGGATGGGTGAAACAGGTGAAGGGGATTAATGAGAGCACTTGTGATGAGCGCACCGGGTGATGTAGGGAAGTGCTGAATCATATTGTACTCCTAGAACTATACAACACCGTATATTAACTAACTAGAATTAAAATAAAAACTTGAAAAGTACAAAAATTTTTTAAAAATGAAAAAATGAAAGAAAAATTCTTGTTATGTTAATTTATTTATATTTATTCTTTTTATCACTATCCTCAGTAGCAACAAATAACTACTTCTTACCAGTCCCAGTTCACTGTCAAATACACTTACCTTCACAAAGAAAGGAAAGTGTTGTATAATTGAATAACTTAAGTAATCCTGATATTCACATGCCTTAGTACCATAGTTTTTATTCTGCTGGAAGTACTGCTGTTAGTCAGAAAATAACAAAAATTACTCTTAATTCACATTTTTTGTATTGCAAGACTTTTTGTCCATATGAATTAGCTTGTGTGCCATTAAAATATTGTTCTGAGATCCCTGTAATAAGAGAAGTAAGGCTTTCTGTTTCAGAAAAGTTCTAAAACCAAGAATTGCTAAGGATATACTAAATAAGATTGCATGTGGTTTAATAGTGAGTACATAGTTGATTTTTTTTAAATGAGCTAAAACATAAAATTTTGTTGTAAAACATAATATGAAAAAATCATATGAAAATATTTAATATAGCCCCCCAAATTGAGTAGGCATTCTTTCTTGTGGGAGTTATCTAGCAGTTGCCACAGTATTTATCCCAGCTAGTAGAAGTATGGTTAATTATTTTTCAAGATGTCTCTTTTTTAGCAACCAAGAAATTTAATAGTTGATATATAAGCAAACATTTTTCTGGATCCAAAAGATGCCATTTTCCCCCTTTAAAACTCTCCTTAAAATAATCTTGGTTTTTTTTAAGAGTGAAAGAGCCTTCTCTCCTCCATTCTTTAGCATTTGTTCCCACCTTACATATGACATTTGCTGTCTTGCATTTTGAATGTTATACACTTTCCATCTTACGCAGATGTATTACATGCAGAACACTTAGCAGAGCACCTTGCTCCTAGATACTTAATTAACATCTGCTGAATTGCAGGAATGAGTGAAAGTTAAAGCTCAACAAGAAGGAATTCAGTTTTATGTATGAGAATATTAGATTTTCATTAAAATGTTTAATTTTATTTGTAATATATTTCCAACCCCTACTTCTAAAAGCCAGTTGGAACCCAGTACAATACTGTAATACACATGGAACAGGACAAGTCAAATTTTAAAAATTTCAAATAAGGTTTTAGAAGGATGAAGAGCCTGGGGTAAGATAGTCATGTGATTGAGTTCTAAGTTTTGCTCTGAGCTCCTGCTCCAACACAAAGGAGAAGTAAATGCAATTTTCCAAAAGGGAAGACTGATGAAAACAAACCAAAATAGGATGCAGGTTAACTTGATGAGGTCAATTCTAACTAGTTTAAAACTTTAGTAGAAGCTTTTATCATGATTTTTCTATTAAAAGCATCAAGTAATGTAATTCATGTATTCAGTTGCAGTTTACAGACTTAGACACGTTTTTAAAAGTTTTCTTGATCTTGTACTTTGGCAAGGGCCCAGTGGTGGTAAGAAGTATAGGACCTATGGCCCCTAATCCTTCATTCTAGAATGTGGGGATTTGGGATGCCTGAGTGGCTCAGGTCATGATTCCAAGGTCCGGAGATGGAGCCCAAGGGAGGCTCCTTGCTCAGCGGGGAGTCTGCTTCTCCCCCTGCCTGCTGCTCCCAATGCTTGTGCTCTCTCTCTCTCTGACAAATAAATAAAATCTTAAAAAAAAAAAAAAAAAAAAAGAAAAGAAAAGAATGTGGGGATTTGTTGAGGGAGGCTGGGATGAATGCTGTCAGGAAGATCCAGCCTTCCGGTGGTCACTATATCTCTTCCTTCCTTCTGCTGACCACATAGGAGAAGAACATAGCCATCTGGTGGGCGATCTGTGAGCTTACAGTCAGTGGGGCTGATTGGCAGAGGCTGCTTTGCCTTTCCTGAGAGATGCAGAGGCATGGGAACTATGCATCAAAGCTGGCGAGCTCCCAGGCCATGCAGATAGGTCAGTTTTAACCCAAATCCATGTGAGGGCAGGCCCACAGTTTCAAGTTCTCAGGGAGAACTTGTTTTCTACTCTCCACCCAGACCCCAGGCCAAGAGAGACAAGCTCCTGTTTCTTTCTCTATTGATGGGCTGGTGTGTTTATCTACAACCAAGAACATGTCCCTTAATGGGTTTTAGATTTCTGAAGTAATTTCATCCCCATACTCTGATCCAGAGAACCCAGTGCCTCATCTTCTTTCTTCCAGTGGTTGTCAACCTAATCACTTGGTCTGTGACCCTGGCATGTGCCTGCTGCCAAAGTGTCACCTCTACCTCACAGCTGCTTTTCACATTTCTTGTTATTTTTGGTTCCTGGGGTTCATTTTCCCTTAATTTCTTGCCAGCTCAGCTTTAAACTAAGTCAGTCTAGAATGGCTACATATTGTATGAGTCTAACCACATGACATTCTGGGAAGGGAAGACCATGGCGATAGTAAAAAGATCAGGGGTCCGTGGGGCAGGAGGGCATGAGGAGGTGGAGCACAAGGGAATTCTGTGGGAGGCGGTGGTGGTGGACACGTTTCCCTGGAGACATTAGTCAAAACTGACAACTGTGTCACGCCAAGAGTGAACCCTAGTGTAAACTATGGCCTTTAGTTAAGAATGATGTATTCAGTGTTGGCTCAACAATTATTACAAAGGCACCACACTACTCATACTAATGGGTGACGTTAATCATAGGGCAATTATGAGTGCAGGCAGGGAATACATGGGAACTTTCTATACTATCTGCTCGGTTTCCTGCAAACCTAAAACTGCTCTAAAAAATAAAGTCTTTTAGAAAATACAAATAAAGGGGCGCCTGGGTGGCTCAGTGGGTTAAAGCCTCTGCTTTCGGCTCAGGTCATGATCCCAGGGTTCTGGGATCGAGCCCCGCGTCGGGCTCTCTGCTCAGTAGGGAGCCTGCTTCCACCTCTCTCTCTCTCTGCCTGCCTCTCTGCCTACTTGTGTTCTCTCTGTGTGTGTCAAATAAATAAATAAAATGTTAAAAAAATACAAATAAAGTCTTTTTTAAAATTCCTTAAATTTCATCCAGTATTTTGAAGTGTTTTGTAGTAAGGGGGTAGGGCAGGTCAGGGAATCTTATCTGCCATATTGCCACAAAAGGAAGATGTTTTATTTCATTTTGATGTTTTAAAAAATCTAAGATTAAAATGATTATTTATATTTCCTATGAAGCAAACACTTTCATTTATTTCTTTTGTCTTAGAGCCTTCAGGGAGAGTTGGAACCAGCGTCCTTCTCCTGGACATATGAAGAAATTAAAGAAGTCCACAGGCGTTGGTGGCAGTTGAGAGACAATGCTGTAGAGATCTTTTTAACAAATGGTAGAACACTCCTGTTAGCATTTGATAACACCAAGGTAAATTCTGCTTTATTAATAGATATATATTTTTGAAGTTATCATGGATCCAGTGTAACTATACTCAAACTGATTTTATCAAGGTTTAACTTATTTAAAGGTTTAACTTATTTATTTCTGTCATCAAGTAAAAGTTGCTCTTCTTAGTCCTAAAGTGAACCCTTGGCTATATTAGAATGATTTTTTTTCCTTCAAAACTGTGTTAAATTCAGATTCTCCAGAGTGACTGTTATCTGTAAAAAGTAAGTGAACGCGGGGCGCCTGGATGGCTCAGTGGTTAAAACCTCTGCCTTCGGCTCGGGTCATGATCCCAGGGTCCTGGGATCGAGCCCCACATCAGGCTCTCTGCTCCGCAGGGAGCCTGCTTCCTCCTCTCTCTCTGCCTGCCTCTCTGCCTACTTGTGATCTCTGTCAAATAAATAAATAAAATCTTTAAAAAAAAAAAAAGTAAGTGAACGCATAATTGACCTGAAAAGAGTAATTTGAACTTGAGAATAGATTCCATTTTTTACAAACCCTTTCTTAACCCCCACCACATCCCTTCAGCTTCAGTTTGTCTGCCGTCCTTTACAGAAAGGAAAAGTTATGTGTGCTCACTGCCTCCAGTTCTCTTTTGAAACGCTCCTGACTGGTTTTCTTCTCACCACTTCACCTAGAACTCTGGTTGAGGTTCTCCGTGACCTCCGTGTCTAAACCCTATGGTCACATTTCTCGGTCTTCATTTTACTTGGCCTATCAGCAGCATTTTACACCAGTGATTGTTTTCTCTTCTTTAAAAAAATAATAATAACCTTCCCAGGGCACCTGGGTGGTGCAGTCTATGGAGCAGTTGACCTTCCAACTCTTGGTTTCAGCTCAGGTCATGATCATGATCAGCGTCATGAGATCAACCCCGCATTGGGCTCCATGCTCAGCAGGGAGTCTGCTTGTGCCTCTTCCTTTCTATCTCCCTCTGCCATGCTCTCTCAAATAAGAAATAAATAAAATCTTTAAGAAAAAATTAATCTTCTCCACTGGGTTTCTGGGTCATCACTTTTCATTGGCTCTCCCCCTGCCGTAAGGGCATTCCTTCTCAGTCTTCCTTGAAGATGCTGCTTGGAATGCTGCTGGGTTCACTCTGCAGACCTATTCTCTTCTCATCCACTCTTAAGACTTTAAATACTACCTGTACTGTAACAACTTACAAATTTGTGTCACTACCCAAACCTCTCCTGGGAATGCCACTCTCAAATACTTAACTCCCTCCTGGGCGTCTCCACTTGAAAGTCAAATCGGGGGACGCCTGGGTGGCTCAGTTGGTTAAGCGGCTGCCTTCGGCTCAGGTCATGATCCCAGCGTCCTGGGATCGAGTCCCACATCGGGCTCCTTGCTCGGCAGGGAGCTGCTTCTCCCTCTGCCTGACACTCTGTCTGCCTGTGCTTGCTCTCTCTCTCTGACAAATAAATAAATTTTAAAAAAAAGTCAAATCAGCATCTCATATTGAGCAAGCACAAAAGCAAACCTCTAATCTGCCCCCTCAAAATCTTGTTGCTGTTTTCCCTGTTTCAAAAATTGACAACTCAATAAAAACTGGCAAAAGTTTTGCACACACACACAAAAAAAAATTGGCAACTCGAATCTCTCTGATTGCCCAGGCTAGGAATTTTGAGATTCTCCTAGACCCCTCTTATTCTTTCATGCCCTCCATGCTCTCGATCAGTCCTGCTGACTCTCTCCTCAAGATAGGTCCACAATCTGACTACTTATACTACTACCCTCCTGGTCTAAGCCAGCATCATCTCTTGTTTAAATCATTACAGTAGCCTCCTAACTGTCCTCCCTGCATACATTGCTCCCCCTTCTTTCAGAATATTCTCTACACGATAGCTAAAGTATGTTGGATCATATCATCCTCTACTCATAGCCTTCCAGTCACTTCATGCCTCACTTGGTTAATGCCACAGTCTTTATAATAGCTGAATGAAGCACTGAATGATCTGGCATCTTGTTATCTCACTGACCTTCTTTTCTATCATTGTATTCCCTGTTCTTTCCACTCCATCCATGGGGACTTTGTTTTCCTTGACTAGGCACACTAGTGCCTCAGGGCCTTTGCACTTACTGCTCCTGTGCTGGTATACTGCCTGGAATGTTTTTCCTTTTTGAAATTCACGTGACTCACTTGCTCACTTTGTCAGGTTCCTTGATCAAATGTCTTCTTCTCAGACCTTCCTGACTACTCTTAATACTCTCTTACTCCTATCCCTAAGTCTCCTTCCCTTTATTCTGTTTTTCTCTATAGGACTTAATAACATCCAACATTGTCTCTCCAATAAAATGTAAACAGTTTGTTTTGTTAAGTGCTATAGCTTCAACAGTTTGAATGTAGGTGCCTGATCAGTATTTGTCAAATGAATAAAAGCTTCCTTTTTCTTGCGTGGTTTGGTATGCAGTCTATCAACAGCATGATAGGAGTCATAAACTCCTATCAACCTTAACTTTAGAAGGTGGCAGTCTTCGGATTTAAACTATAGGTTTAGGGGCTTTTTGTTGTTGTTGTTTTTCTTGAACCAATTCATTTTTTTTTTATCGTGGTAAAAAAATACATAAAAGAAGATGGCCATTTTTAAAAAGATTTTATTTATTTATTAGAGAGACTGAGTGAGCACAAGTGGAGGGTGTGGAGGGAAGCAGAGGGAGAAGCAGGCTCCCAATGTGGGTCTTGGTCCCAGGACTCTGAGATCATGACCTGAGCTGAAGGTCCATGCTTAACCAACTGAGCCACCCAGGTGTCCTCATTTTAGCCATTTTTATGTGTTAAATATATTCACATTGTTGTGGAACAGGTTTGTGGTATAGATTTTCAAACCCCCCAGTGACCTTGCCTGTTCCATAGCCATAGCTCCATTTCCTCATTTACTTTTAGTCCCGTCTCTGGTTATCTGCTACTGTGGCTCTCATTCCTATGCCTTAAGTCCATACGCATTTAGGATAGATATTTCAAATTTGTTTTTAGTAAAGTCCTGGCTTGTCTGTTTTTTCCCATTTATTACCAATCATCATTTAATGACTTTAGAAAAAAATCAGATTACCTTTATCTGTGACAAGTTTTGTGAATCTCTAAAAAAACCAAACAAACACAAAAGTTTATTGCTTTTCAATCAGTAGTGAAAAATCAAATATCATATTTTACATAGGATATCTTATTTCATATTCATGTAATAAATATTATTATTCTCATATTACAGATGTGGTAACTGTAACACAGAGGTTTTAAGATGGAAACGAGGCCATGTCTCTCTAATTAAGACGACCATGCTCTTTCTAAATACCATGTTGCTATTTATTTAGATGAATACTCTTCTTTATGCTTTATTTTCTTCAGGATCTGTATATAAGTGACTTTTCTATACAGACGTTTTCTTACCTTCTTATTAGCTTATTTCTCTGGCAACACAACATAACGTTTAAGAATCCAGCCTTTGGAGGAAGACCCAGAGTTGAATCTCAGTTCACCACCAGTGGATGTTATTTGGGCAACAAGAATTTTCTTGGTGGCCTTGAAGTTACTAATGTGCCTAAAATATGGAGACTTTGGAGAAAAGTATCAGTAGCCTAAAAGAAAATCTGTTGTTTTTTTCTCCTTCCTTTGCAGGTTCGTGATGACGTGTACCACAGTATACTAACAAATAACCTCCCTAATCTCCTGGAATATGGCAACATCAATGCTCTGACAAATTTTTGGTATACTGGACAAATCACTAACTTTGAGTATTTGACTCACTTAAACAAACATGCCGGCCGATCCTTCAATGATCTCATGCAGTATCCGGTGTTCCCGTTCATACTTGCTGACTATGTTAGTGAGACCCTTGACCTCAGTGATCCTTCAGTTTACAGGTAACTGAAAACAGTATCACTTGTTGGCTTTGTCCATATGCTGTCCTTATTTCGTTAAAGAGCTATCAGAATTTTCAACCATGCACCAATCTAGAAGGAATATACAATGAACCCCATCTGTCCATAACCTCAACTCGACAGTTATGACTATTTCTGCCAAACTTGTGTCATCTCTTTTTTTCTTTTTAAGACAAATCACATTTTGTTATGTTACTCCTGTGTTCTTCAGCACACATCTCTTAAGAAAGTATTGAACATTTTCTTTCTTATGTTATAGTGACACTATCATATCTAAGAAAATTAACAATAATTTCATAGTATCATCTAATACCCAGCCCATTTTCCAGCGTCCCCCAATTATATGAAAGATGTCTTTTTATAGTTGACTGGCTTATATCAGGCCCAGTATCACCTTTGGTTGCTCTGTCTCTGAAGACGCATCTAGAACAAGCTGTTGTTTGTTGGTATGCATTTTCCTCTTCCTTTTTTCCTAACATTGACTTGTTGAAGAACAGATCAGTTATTTTGTAGGCTATCCCCCCATTCCCATGTTAGTATTTACCTTCTTCCTTCAGCCTCTGTATTTCCTAGAGACTGGAAACTAGTTCTGCAGTCTCGCTTAGACCGAGGGTCAGCCTTTTTGGGCAGGTATCCTTTGTAGGGGGTGTGAGCTTTATATTGACCAACTCAGGAAACATGTCGCGTCCACTCTAATGACACTCACATTGATCCATGGTATCAGGCTTCCCCTGAATTTGTTTCTGTCATTGATGACTATCTCTTAAGTCAGTTATTTATTTCACTAGGGGTCACAAAATGGTGATTTCCTATTCTCTCGTTTCTTCTAAAATTTTTTAGAAGAAAACATACAAGATGAGCCTGGGATATTTGTTGTGTCAGAAAGCAAGGAAATAGGGGCGCCTGGGTGGCTCAGTGGGTTAAAGCCTCTGATTCGGCTCAGGTCATGGTCCCAAGGTCCTGGGATCGAGCCCCCGCATTGGGCTCTCTGCTCAGCAGGAAGCCTGCTTCCTCCTCTCTTTCTCTCTGCCTGCCTCTCCACCTACCTGAGATCTCTATCTGTCAAGTAAATAAATAAAATCTTTAAAAAAAAAAAAAGGAAAGAAAGCAAGGAAACTAATAGTCTTGTTGGAAGGATGTGGAGGCCTTATTTACATACCTGTGTTCGTTGCAACATTGTTCACAACAGCCAGCTGGGGGAGGCAGCCCATATCTATCTGTGGATGGATGAATGGGGAATTTGTGGTACATACATACAATGGAACATCATTCCGCCTTAAAAAGGAGGGAAGTCCTGTCATACGCTATAACATGGATGAACCTTGGGAACATTGTGCTAAGTGAAATATGCTAGCCACAAAACAGACAGATATTGTGACATTCCACTTATGTGAGTTATCTAGGGTAATTAGACTCAGAGGCAGAGAGGGGAATTGCTAGGGGACGAGGTTGAACAGGGGAGTGGGAAATGGGGAGTTGTTTAGTGGGGGTAGATTTTTACAAGATGAAAAAGTTTTAGACATTTCATGCAACAATGTAAATATGGTCAACACTACTGAACTGTTTATTTGAGGATTGTTATGATTATTAATTTTGTATTGTGTGTTTTTTTTTAACACAACCAAAAAGAAAATAACAAAGGACGCAAGAGCCAACTTGAAGTGGCTAACACTGCCAAAGATAGGACAGTCGAAGCATTGGGAAAAATAATGACTACAATTGATTAAAACACATTTAAAAGAAAAACACTTAGGTTAATAATGATGCTTTTTAAAGGCCCCAGAAACAAACTTACTGGTCGCCACTAGATATAACTAGGGCACCAGTTTCTTACCTTTGACATTTGCCAATTAAAGCAAAAGAATTAAGCATTTACCCTGCCTTTCTTGAATGAATTGCCTTTTAGAGTAACCCCATAGCCCTGGTTGATGAGGAAATATTCTGGTTATTTAATTTTTTTAAAAAGTTCTCTTAGGTTATTTAAAGAAAAATTGACTCCAAAGAAAAAATGACTCCAAAAACTTGGTTTATTAGAATATATATTTTTTAGAATATTCTAACTACTGAGAAGTAGTCCTAGCTTAAGACAGTTTTTAAGAAATCAGATGCAGCTTAATATGTTTGTCAGTTTAAAAAACAGCAAGTGGCATGTTATTTCCAGACATTTTTAGACACTGCTGATGGACATTTAGACATTTTTGCACTACTGGTATAAATAGATCCAATCTTTTTGGAAGGCAGTTTGACAATATATAACCAAAGAACTCTTCAAATGTATATACTCTGCTTTAGCAATTTAACTTCTTGGACTTTTTTTTAGGAATACTTAAGAATATGTACTTTACCAGAAAGGTTCCCACGGAAGTAAGTTTCATGAGGGCAAGAACTCTGGTTTCATTGCTGATAATGGTGCCTGGCATTGCGTGCAAAAATTTGGCCATATGGATGGATAGTCCTTACATCATTTTTTTAAGTGGCTGAAATTTAGAAATGACCTCAATGCCCAGCACCAGGTTCAAGTTAACTGTTTTACATTGCAGCCATTAAAAATGGTATTTTAGAAATATTTAGTGTAGGTGGGGAAGGCTGTTATTTTTATTTTTAAACATGAATATACATATACAGATAACCAGAAAAACAACTGGAAAGGCATATACCAAAATGTTTTACCTGTGAATAATGGTATTTTAGCTGATTTGGGGGTTTTTCTGTCTGCTCATCAGTAATTTCTGATTTTTCAACCACAACAGTATTATTTGTGTTTTAAAAAACCTATTTACACTGTTTAGAAAAAAAAAACGCATACCTGGATCTTAAACGTGATTTCTCCTATTTTGAGATGTGAATTTGTATCTATTCTATAAAACTGTTTTTACTTTTTAATGAATTTTTTAAGATTATAGAAAGGTCTCAAAAACAAAATTAGTGCTTACTATCACCAATTTCAATATCCCTAGGATATAGGCATATTACTGTCTGTCTCAGCAGACCTGGTTTGATCCACTGAGCTTTGGGCACATCTTGATGTTGATCTAGTTACGGAGCCAGAGGTTGGAACTCCAGATGGCTGCCCCCCAACGCTAGCCCAGGTGGCCCCTCAGCCCGGGAGGCTTTGGCCTCGGTGGATCTTTTCCACTTGCTCTTCCAAGTGCTACACAGGGAGGCTGCTTGACTCTGTGGCTTGGAAAAGTGAGGATTCATCCCAGTGTTCTCTAGCATCCCTGACAGAGCGTGAACACCAGCACAGACATAGCTCTACTGTGTGGACGAGGATGTCACTCCCCATCTGTGAGTTAGACAATAAAACATGGATTTCACTATGTACACGCCTAGTCTGCACTTGGTTGTTTTTAAATTTGTGTCATTTTGGGGTGCCTGGCTGACTCAGTCAGTAGAGTGTGTGACTCTTACTCTCAGGGTCGTGAGTTCAAGCCCCACGTTGGGCATGGGGTCCACTTAAAATTTAAAAAAAAAATTTTTTTTCTCAGCTTGGAGTTACTTTATTTTTTTCTTTTTTTTTTTTAAATTTCTATTTTTTTATAAACATATTTTTATCCCCAGGGGTACATGTCTGTGAGTCGCCAGGTTTACACACTTCACAGCACTAACCATAGCACATACCCTCCCCAATGTCCATTACCCCACCCCCCTTTCCCGACCCCCCTACCCCCAGCAACCCTCAGTTTGTTTTGTGAGATTAAGAGTCACTTATGGTTTGTCTCCCTCCCAATCCCATCTTGTTTCTTTAAAAAAATTTTTAAGTGTTGGGGCGCCTGGGTGGCTCAGTGGTTAAAGCCTCTGCCTTCAGCTCAGGTCATGATCCCAGGGTCCTGGGATCGAGCCCCGCATCGGGCTCTCTGCTAAGTGGCGAGCCTGTTTCCCTCCTTTCACTCTTCCTGCCTTTCTGCCTACTTGTGATCTCTCTCTCTCTCTCTGTCAGATAAATAAATAAAATCTTTAAAAAAAATTTTTTTAAGTGTCATTTCATTAATTTTAAGTACGTAACCTAATAATTATATAACATCTCCTCATGATCCTGTTTCCCATCCAAACCGCCCTTCAGTCTTCACCAGGTGTAGGTCTGGAAAATGGGGACAGGCACGTCAGGGCTCAGCAGGAATCAACTGCCCTGGACAGCATCGGTTCTGATTCTGGAGGAAATGGAGGAAACGAAGAGAGCAGGGGCCCCAGCAGCCCTTCTTGTCTAGGTCACTCGTAAGCCAGGAACTCCTGAATGGGTATGGATCTGTTTAGGAAAATCCTACTATCTACCAGTTGATTCAGTCATAATCTTGAATGATGGCTGTTACGTTGCAAAGCAACATGTGTAACCACTAAACTAGGGGCCATGTGTTTGCTGATCCCAGGTTTACTTACAGGATGCAGGCGTGTAGGCAGCTTAAGCTTGACAGTATCAAAAGACTCCATCTTTTTCTGTCCTCTCTTCGTTTGTAGAAATCTCTCTAAGCCCATAGCTGTGCAGTATAAAGAAAAAGAAGATCGTTACGTGGACACCTACAAGGTAGGCTTCATTTTCCCTTATATTTTGATACATGAGAACTCAGGTTTTATTCTACAGACTTGTGTTTTACCTAATTTAAAGTTTATAATATTGACTTTTCTGTTTTTTACCTTCTTGTGCTTCAAGCGACAAACAACTGGAAATCATTATATGATTTTAGGTATTGTTGTCTATCTCAGTTCTCTGAAAACACTTTGCCCAGAAAAAGAAATACGCTTGTTGTGGCATAAATTGGAAGCTAATAGTCCATTGTTACATCCATATATAAATAACTATATTCCTTTTTGAAAAAACAGATTTTCAGGATCCTGCTATTTGTATCCCCTAGTGTTATTTATAGAACAATATCAGTCTGTTTATAATGTACCATAATTCCTTATTATTCATATTCAGCAAATTATGCATTAGTTTATTAGCAGAAATTTACCAGATTTTGACGTTTAAAAGTATAATTTATTTCTGAGAAATTAACTTAATGGAATTCTGTTGGAAATTTTTAAAAAAACTCATTAGCCACATGCTGCATTCTTCACAGCAGTATCAAGGTAAGAGCAGCTGAAGCGGTTTTCTTGCATTCACATTGTTTTGTAGCACAGTTCCAGAAAGACCTCTCCAAGTGTCTTATAACAGTCACTCCTTGATTCTTCTGCAGTCGAAAATGGGGCAGTGCTATGGAATCAAGGAGAAGTGACTCCAAAAATTTACTCCTAACTTTGTTATCAGAGCCAGACAGAAGCTATGGGAGATGAGTGACATATTAAATATTTGGTTGAGCTTCCTACGTCATGATGGGAAGATAGGAGTCATGAGAAATCACTGTATTCGTTTTTATCTCAGTGAAACTACATTGCAAAACAGTCATAAAATGTTACCTTAATACTTAAGAACCTTAGTAACGTGGTACAGTTTTTCCACTGGTATTGCCTTTCTACACTAGAGAGTTTCTCTAAAGAACATAGCATTGTATCTTGAGACTCACTTTTAAAATGCAGATGTCTCTAGTGACAGTAGCAGCTCTCCTTTATCGAGCTCTTGATCAACTTACACGTGATAGGCCATGTTGGGAGCCAGAGTGCTGGGAGGCAGGGTGCAGAGCAGGTGAGTTTCCTGTGACGGAATAAGAGAGTAAAGGTACGGACTGTGACATGCTTCTCGAGTAGCAGGCCTCAGCAGGGCACTGAGGAGGAGACACTTCAGGTGGCTGAGGTCCAAACACAGGTGGCAGGGCAAGCCATAGAAAATGGTGTCAAAGGGGCAGGACAGGGGCACCTGGGTGGTTCAGTCAGTTATGATCCTGGTCTTGATTTCCGCTCAGGTCATGATGCTCGGGGTCATGAGATGGAGCCCTGTGTTGGGCTCTGTGCTAAGTGTGGAGCCTGCTTGGGATTTTCTCTTTCTCTCTGCACCCCACCCCGCACCCCAACTTGTGCTCTTGCTCTCTCAAAATAAAAAAATAAAATAAAATAATGATTTTTTAAAAGGGGGAGTAGTAGAGGAGATGGAAAGAAAACTAGTGATACCTGGAGCACTCTCTCATGAACACTGTCTGATTGCCTGTTCCCTTCAGTACTTGGAAGAGGAGTACCGCAAAGGGGCCAGGGAGGATGACCCCATGCCTCCCGTGCAGCCCTACCACTATGGCTCCCACTATTCCAACAGCGGCACCGTGCTTCACTTCCTGGTCAGGATGCCTCCCTTCACAAAAATGTTTTTAGCCTATCAAGGTAAGAATTATTTTATAACTACCTAAAATATCTTACTGGGTCATTGGGGGCGGGGGGGAAAACCTTGACATACTTTCTGAGACTGTACTGAGACTAACCAAACCACAGGAAAAATAATTCTACTTATTCCTTCAATAAAATTCTTTTCAAAAAATTTGTAGTGAACCAGATTATCTTGCTAATATGTTGAGTTTTAGCTGCAGATTGTATGTTTATATGTATGTTTATAAAAATGCAATTCTCTTTTTAAAAATTAGGATGTAATTCACATCCTGTGTAATTCGCATAAACTTTATCCTTATCAAATGTATGCAATTTCCTTTTTAAAGATGTTCAATTTAATAGTTATTTCTAGGGGGAATAACTTATTGTCATTTATTGTAAGTAGTTAATAGGAGAGCCACGCTTCCATCTTCACCATAGTAACTGTCTAGTTAATAAACTTCTGCCTCTGGGGCACCCGGGTGGCTCATTCAGTTGAGTGTCCAGCTCTTGATTTCAGCTCGAGTCATGATCTCAGCGTCATGAGATCAAGCCCCCAACGTGGAGCCTTCTTAAGATTCTTTCTCTCCCTAACACTCTGCCTCTCCTCCCTGTTCGGCCTCTCTGTGTTTCTCAAAAAAAAAGAAAAGAATGATAATAATCTTCTACCTCAGTGTTTTAAGTGGCAGCTGGCAGGCTGGAAGATTACTTAGAGGTGAATTTACTGACTTGTGTGCAAATGGGGACATTCTCTCCTATCAATTTCTAATGAGGACTGTGGTGTGAGCTCTGTACTTTTTCCTCATGGCACTCAAAATCCTTTGTGGGGTCATTATCCATTCATTTACTCAACCCTTCTTGAACTTCTTTATATATTTTTACTCACATACCACCTCTTGGAGGAATTAATTTTGCATTGTCTCTGCTTGGTCTATAGAAGGGGCTTTCTTCTATTTGTCCTTGTATAAGTACACAGAACAAATGTTCCACATGACAGCTGTTCAAATATTTGAAGACTCTTGCCCTGCCCCCTTTTTCCCTTTCAGTCTTGTTTACCCCCAAGCTAATTATCCTTAGTTAATTTGACATCAGATTGAGAGCCTCCTATATGCAGGGTCGTATCCCAGCTGCTGCAAGGAATCCAAAACATAAATAAGACCGTTCTGTAATTACTGAAGAGTTTTAAAAACCAATGCGTAAGCCATCCTTGTTTGTTCTTGTTTCCAAACCTGTCACTGTTCTGATCATTCTTCTGGACATGTTCTGGTTTGCAAATGCCCTTATTAAAAAGTGGTACTCAGAATAAAAAAGAGTACTTCAGCTTTTTCGCAACGGGTTTGCCGCCAGAACACAGGTGTCGTGAAAACCACCACTCAACCTAAACCAGAATGGGGAAGGAAAAAGACTCATATCAACATTGTTGTCATCAGACACGTAGATTCGGGCAAGTCTACCACTACTGGTCATCTGATCTACAAATGTGGTGGGATCGATAAAAGAACTATCGAAAAATTCGAGAAGGAGGCTGCTGAGATGGGAAAAGGCTCCTTCAAGTATGCCTGGGTCTTGGATAAACTGAAAGCTGAACGTGAATGTGGTATCACCATTGATATCTCCCTGTGGAAATTCGAGACCAGCAAGTATTATGTGACCATCATTGATGCTCCAGGACACAGAGACTTTATCAAAAACATGATTACAGGCACATCTCAGGCTGACTGTGCTGTCCTGATTGTTGCTGCTGGTGTTGGTGAATTTGAAGCAGGTATCTCCAAGAATGGGTAGACCTGTGAGCATGCCCTTCTGACTTAGACACTGGGTGTAAAACAACTAATTGTTGGTGTTAACAAAATGGATTCCATTGAGCCACCCTACAGCCAGAAGAGATAAGAGGAAATCGTTAAGGAAGTCAGCACCTACATTAAGAAAATTGGCTACAACCCCAACACAGTAGCATTTGTGCCAATTTCTGGTTGGAATGGTGACAACATGCTGGAGCCAAGTGCTAACATGCCTTGGTTCAAGGGATGGAAAGTCACCTGGAAAGATGGGAATGCCAGTGGAACCACACTGCTTGAAGCTCTGGACTGCATTCTGCCACCAACTCGTCCAACTGACAAGCCCTTGCGTCTGCCTCTCCAAGATGTCTACAAAATTGGTGGTATTGGTACTGTCCCTGTGGGCCGAGTAGAGACTGGTGTTCTTAAACCTGGCATGGTGGTCACCTTTGCTCCAGTCAGTGTTAGAACTGAAGTCAAGTCTGTTGAAATGGACCATGAAGCTTTGAGTGAGGCTCTTCCTGGGGACAATGTGGGCTTCAATGTCAAGAACATATTTGTCAAAGATATTCGTCGTGGCAATGTGGCTGGTGACAGTAAAAATGACCCACCAATGGAAGCAGCTGGCTTCACAGTCAGTGATTATCCTGAACCATCCAGGCCAAATTAGTGCTGGATTGTCACACAGCTCACATTGCTTGCAAGTTTGCTGAGCTGAAGGAGAAGATAAATCGTCGTTCTGGAAAAAAAGCTGGAAGATGGTCCCAAGTTCTTGAAATCTGGTGACGCTGCCATTGTTGATATGGTTCCTGGCAAGCCTATGTGTGTTGAGAGCTTCTCTGACTATCCTCCTCTGGGCCGTTTTGCTGTTCCTGACATGAGACAGACGGTTGCTGTGGGTGTCATCCAAGCAGTGGACAAGAAGGCAGCTGGAGCTGGCAAGGTCACCAAGTCTGCCCAGAAAGCTCAGAAGGCTAAATGAATATTATCCCCAATACCTGCCACCCCAGTCTTAATCAGTGGTGGAAGAATGGTCTCAGAACCGTTTGTGTCAATTGGCCATTTAAGTTTAATAGTAAAAGACTGGTTAATGATAACAATGCATCGTAAAACCTTCAGAAAGAAAGGAGAATGTTCTATGGACCATTTGTTTTTTTGTTTGTGTGTAGCAGTTTTAAGTTATTAGTTTTTAAAATCAGTACTTTTTAATGGAAACAACTTGACCAAAAATCTGTCACAGAATTTTGAGACCCATTAAAACAAAAGTTTAATGAGGAAAAAAAAAAAAAAGAGTACTTCACATGTTGTTTGGGACTGCTGCAGTGTGTAACAGAACTCATCCTGCCCTTCACTTTTTTCATGTAGCCCAAGAATCTATTAATATAAAACTTCCAGTCAACTAAAATTTCTTAATTTTTAAATATATATTGCTATTATGCTAGTTTTCTTCATGCTTTATTTATGCATGATTTAAAAAAAAACAACAGAGGCTACTGCAGTCCCGGTCAACTTCCTCTGATTAGCTAGAAGTGATCTACGTTGGCTTTTGAATTTATGTCTAGACTCGGGGCCTGGTCCTGGGTTTCTCATCTTGGCCCTGTAGTCCTTTTGAGGTGCATCCTCTTTGGTGTGAAGACTGTCCTGTGCGCTCTAGGCTGTTTTTGCAGCATCCCTGGCTTCTACCCACTTGATGCCGGTGGCATTCCCCCACCAGTTCCGTTGTGAGAACCAAAAATATCTCTAGGCATTGCTAAATGTCGCTTGGGGACAGAAATGCTAGCTTAAGAACCCCTCGTTTAGTACATACACATTCTAGATTATAGGAATTTGTAGAATAGGTTTTCTTTTTAAGTTAAGAAACAATGCAGAATTTGACAGTTTGAACAGACCCCTCAGTGTGCTTCTTTCATGCCACAGTTCCTTAGTCTCTATTCTAGATACTATGAATCTTCCGTAGCCTTACAGAATTGCTTTTTCTAGATGCCATTTAGATTGGTTACTTTTCCTCTGAGCTAACGGACTCCATAAAATAGATGAGAAAGTAATGAAAATAATAGAAAATGTTGCTGGACAGGGAAGCGCAGGACTTGGGGAAGAAATTTAGCCTATCTTTTTAAAATTGTGCCTTGCTTGATGCTGAGATTAGTCTGTGACAGTCGCTAAATGAAAAGATAAGTACAAAATTTCCGCAACTTCAAAGGAGTTTTCGATAGTACAATATATACACCTGGTGTTCTCAGGGGCTGGCCTCTGGATACCATTTCATGTTCTGCTAACTGTTGACAGGAAAGAGACAGGTCAAAACTCAGTTCTTAATTATTAGTCTACAGCAGAAAAACTGAACAGAGGAGTGACTGTGTTTAGTTTTTTCATTTATAGGAAATTGTACTTTATTCTTTAGTCCAGTTACATCTAAAAAGCAGTGCTCCCCCCACCATAAAAAGAAAAAAGTAGTCTTAATTTTTAAAGGTGAAGGAATAATTTTGCTTTCTGATGAGGAAAAACTTTTACCCACTTGAACTTCAATTTTCCTTCTTTACTATTCATTCATTCAATAAATAAGTCATTATCAAGTACCTAGTATGTGCTCATTATGGGTGATACCCAAGGTCCCTGCTGTTATGGGACTTGAATTCTGCTTGGGTAGACAGATAGTAGTCAATTAAACAAAAAAGTGACATAAATTCATCCATTTCTATGTACCAGGAAAATATAATACAGATTAAAAATACTATAATATGGTCTCAAATAATGTATAGAAATATTTATTTTCAAGAACATGAATAACCTCTTTAAAACTGAAAAACAAAACGAACATCATTTTAATCTTTTCAAAGTAGCAGAGGTAAACTAATTATAACAATCTATAAACAGAATAAGGTCTTTGTGTCTTAATTGCATTGTTTGTCTTTCTTTATAGATCAAAGTTTTGACATTCCAGACAGAACTTTTCATTCTACAAATACAACTTGGCGCCTTTCATCTTTTGAATCCATGACTGATGTCAAAGAACTGATCCCAGAGTTTTTTTATCTTCCAGAGTTCTTAGTCAACCGTGAAGGTATAGCAGTACATCATTTCTGATTTATAATTCTGTACTTATTTTATACTTTTCTAAAAATAAGAATAGCTTTTTTAAGTCCTATAATTTGAGTCTCCCAATAAGAGAAATACCTTTATTTATCAAGTGTATCATTTTATTTCTAAGCGAGCATGAAGATTGTAACTATTTTATAGAACTAAATATGTGTGGAAAATTGGTAACTTTTACCTATTAAAGATATCTGTAAAATGTACTTTAGTTTTGTTACAGAAGTACTTTTTTCCTATTTGCAAAGGTTAGCATATGCTCATTAAAAAAATAAGTCATGAATTTATTGAAAGCACAATGTAAGTTAACCAAAATCTCAATGACTTTATGCAGAGTGACCAGCTTAGAAATAAAACACCCTAGCCAGAATCTTCTAATACCAAAAAGGGATAGTAGAGGATAAAATCCAATTTTCTGTGATGCCAATGACCAGCAATCTCTGCCAACCTTACCTATTTTTTAGTAGAAGATCAGATATCCCTTTCAGAGATGTTTGTGAGTCATTTTTCTACATTACTTAATTTTATATTTTTATGTGACCTTAAGGAATATATGCAGTTGATAACTATATCTTTAGAGAAGTTAGTGTTGGGAAAATTGCTTTAGAATTTTATTCTATGCTAACTGGCCTCTCTGGAGCTGTTTGGAGAACCGTTAATAAATCCATGTGGCTCATCACCCGGAGCACAGTTCACGGTGTTGCCCAGATGAGAACTGCCTCAGTGGGCTGTCAGCACCCGCACTTTGGAGTACCTGCCTGGTGGCTTTCGGCTTGGGACTCATTTCAATCTATGCTTATTTTCTCTGTCCATGGTTTCTTCTATGTATGTTTCCGTTATCTCTGGCTGCATAACAAATGCCTCCAACACTTAGTGCCTCAAAGCAACAAGAAATTTATTATCATTACAGGTTTCGCAGGTCAGAAATTCAGGAGCAGCTCCGCCCCGAGCCTTCAGTGGTTTGGGCTCAGGGTGTGCATTCAGATTAGCTGGAGCTGGACCAGTCGGGATCAGAGCAGCTGGGGGCTGGCAGGCATCTCTCTCATGTAGTGTCTGTGGTTTTCCATGTGGTCTCTCCACGTGGACCAGTTTGGGTTTCCTCGTGGCATGGAGGCCTTGGACATTCTCCTTGGCAATGGGGCTTCCAAAGGCGAGTGTCCCAATAGAGAAATGAGCAGAAGCTGCACGGCCTCTACGACCCTCGCCTTGGAGGTCACAGAGTGGCACACCTGTTGCATTCTGGTCACAAGTGCCTTGCCCACATTCAAAAGGAAGGAGCATAAACTTTGCTACTTGATCGGGGAGTAGCGAGATTCTGGAAAAGCATGCAGCACAGCAAGGGTTGTTATAGCTATTTTTGGAAAACACTGTTTGCTATCATGTACATCATGTCATTTGCTATCGGCATCCCATTACCCTTTGATTAGTCCTCTAGTCATCTGCTGTGTGTGAAGAATGCCCACCCGTGATGTGCCCGCAGAGCATTTGACAGTTGAGAATGATTTGAGTTTATACAAACCCCCTACTGCTCAGCCCCTCCCCAGCTCAGCCCTTAGAAGTCTCACTCACTATTGTTACATCAGTAGATCCCTGCTGCTGGCAGAGAGCTCTGGGAGTTCTGGGCCAGTCCGTCTTAAATCACTCTGCAGCTGCCTGTAGGATGAGCCGAGCTTTTGGAGATGACCCTCACCCTCACTCCATGTTCATTTACATAAGCCCTTGCTTTATATTTCATATCATATCATTTCAGAATACTTCCAGAATTAGCGAATATCCTTTAACTGTTTTCACAAGATCTAGAAGGAGGCAGACAGCAACTTAATTTTATATGGAGTGTAATCAGCTTTTAAGAAAGCTTTTTTAATTTTTATTCTGTTACGCTGTTCACATTTTCTGCCCATAAAAGGTAGCACAAAAACATCTCTGTAACATTTCTTTTAGGACAGTTTTTTTTTTAAACAAACACTTCTGAGATTTTTGTTTACACTAGAGACAAAACAATTAGAGAACAGCTTATTTGGATCACAAAAGAACCCTCTAATTCAATGTGTTGGGATAAGTTTGTTGTCCATAGGAATGCTTAGTGGAAATTATGGTAGAAAAGACCTCTTGACTTACCATAAAGTTAACAGTTCACTTAGGGTGTGTATACTTTGCATTAATTGGATTTATTTAAGCTACAGAATGCTAATATTTACTAAATATAGTCTTAAATTTATTGTCATGTTAACACCTTAGTTTGATTTTGTAATCAAGTTTATAATTGAATAGAATAGATATTTAAGTACTTACTACATTTGAAGTTCTGATAAGTGAAATATTGAAATTAAATGGCAGTGATTTTCTGCTGTTTTTTTCAACATGATATAAAGTGGTAGAACGATAAAGTTGAAAGATATCAAATTTAATGAGGATAGCATTAACCCATGTGCTTCTGTCAGTAGATAGGTAAGTAGAGGAATAATGATGTCACTCTCCTCTTTGCCTCTGCTTTCCCTGGTTATAGCATATAATATCTGTTTTGGGGAACTCTTAAGACCTGCTCAGTGGGCCAAATGAGGTGTGCTTTGAGGAGATAAGCACTAATATTAATCTTCTCTTTTAGGTTTTGATTTTGGTGTGCGTCAGAACGGTGAACGGGTTAATCACGTCAACCTCCCTCCTTGGGCACGTAACGATCCTCGTCTTTTTATCCTCATTCATCGACAGGCTCTAGAGTCTGACTACGTGTCCCAGAACATCTGTCAGTGGATTGACTTGGTATTCGGGTATAAGCAAAAAGGGAAGGCTTCTGTTCAAGCCATCAACGTTTTTCATCCTGCTGTAAGTGACTCTTTTAAAAAAAATAAGCATTTATATAAGGCAAAACTGGAATAAAAGGTTAGCTGTTGGGCTATTTCTTTAAAATACCCAAGTTATCAAAGAGAATTGGCAACAGTTTAAATTGCTGTCCAAGACTTTTCAGGTTTTATATTTCACCTCTTTAAAAATAACTAAGATACTATTCACTGGGGGTTCCTCAAGACTATCCCCAGGCTGAATGAGGACTTAAAGACACGGCAAATAGTCGTACTTATAGAAGGTTTGTGACAGTGATGGGTCCAATGCAAACTCATCAAAAGGAAAAGATGTATAGGACAAAGCTGGAGGACCCTAGGCACAAGTTTCCAAGAGTCTTCTCCCAGTAAATCACAAAGAACATGCTTATTTCCTCCAGCAACATGTATGATGTGGTCAAGCCAGGCAGCTCATTAGGGACTCAGAGCCCAAGGTTTTTATTAAGGGGGGGGTCATGGAAACACTCTCTCTCTTACATGTACTGAAATCCCAGGCCTCCAGAAGGAGAAAAGGCATTCAGTATAAGCCACACTGTTTGTACAAACAGTTTAGACACAGTAAGCCACTCTTACCCAGTTAGGAAATGGTGGGAGCTCTCCTGAAATCCATGTTGCCATCTACCAGCCAAGGGCCAACCATGCAAGCAGGCCCTTCCAAGGAAAGCAGTTCAGGCCCTCCATGTTAACTCTTTTTGGCACAATGTAAATTCTTAGAAGTAGAATTGTTACACATTCACATGTATTTTTTAATGTTGTTAGATAGGCTATCTTTAAAAAAAAAAAAAAAAGAAAGAAAGAAAGAAAGAAAGAAAGAAAGAAAGAAAGAAATCTGGGGCACCTGGGTGGCCCAGTCCTTAAGCGTCTGCCTTCCATTCAGGTCATGATCCCAGGGTCCTGGGATCAAGCCCCGCATCAGGCTCCCTGCTCAGCAGGGAGCCTGATTCTCCCTCTCCCACTTCCCCTGCTTGTGTTCCCTCTCTCACTGTGTCTCTCTCTCTGTCAAATGAATAAATAAAATCTTAAAAAAAAAATCTATTAAGGAAATGTTCCATCTGGTAGGCTCTGGGTGTGTGAAGGTGAGTAAGGTTCAGTTGGGGACAGCGGGGCGAGAAGGGAAAGTTGGGGTGGTTGTGCCTACCTAGATATGGTAGTGGGATCCAGATGAGGCCTCTAGAAGGAAATTCCTCAAGGAATGAGGGGCAAAAAGGCGAATTATAAAAAGCTATAGCCTGGTGTTTCCTAGTGGCTACTCCCAAGACAGTGAGTACAGCTCAGGAGCTATTACTCCCCTGCATATGACGGTCAGCCTCTCGGCTCCTCCAGCTTTGTTAGGAGGTAGGGCAGGATGGATCTTAGACTTCCCCTCCAGCTACAGTTCTCTGAGTAGGTTCATCAAGCGTTTATGACAAATGCTGCAAAAATGCACACATGAACCCAGAGAGTGTACTCTGTACCTGGGCTGATTTATGCCAGAGACCCATTCCTGAATAGCAGTTTTAAATAAAAATCTCTTTAGTCCATTTTATTGCTTAGTAATTATTTTAAATACCTCTAAAATAGCAGAAAATTCAATTCCTTAAAAGACTTAAGGTCTAGAAGACAGAGTAAGACAAATTTACTGATGACTCTGATAAAAGAAGTGTTACGGCAAAGTGTTTTGGAAAAGGGGAATAATACAGTTTCATGGGTGAGTCATAATTCTCTGCATAAGAGTAGTATAAAGTAAAGCAAGGCTTCAGGTATAATTTTTGGCTTTCCTTCATATTTGATCTAAAATGTAACTTTAAAACCAACTAGGAATTTTGACATTAACCTCATTATACTCTGCGCCTATGATCCTAGCATATCTTTTCAATTATTCTTATGTAAAATTCACATTAAAAGTATCTGGATGCTGAAATATACCACATAATTTTCATTTTACCATTTTTGTCACTGTTTCTTTGGGACTTTAGAACTTTAAAAAGCATAGAGTTTATGCCATTGTTCTAGGAATTTGATAACAATTCATGGAGCCAAGGAAAGTGCAATGACTACCTACACAGTCTCTGAATTCAGAATTGAGTTCAAACCCTCACCCTGTGACCCTGCCACTAGCTGTATGACCTCAAGCAAATAGCTTAACCTCTCTGTACCTAAATGTACAAATCTGTAAAAGTGAACAATAATACCAACCTCCTTTTAAATAAGGAAGGAAGGAAACCCACCATAGAACCACATATAAGAAATGTTAATCTTTTTAAGGAACATAGAAATGCCTTTTGATCATAATTCATCATTCATATATAAGGTTCACATAGAAACTGATACCATAGAATATAGAGAAACACTATTTTCAAATATATTTTTTAAAGCTCTGGCTGGATTATTCCAATCTTCATTTGAATTTTTTAGTATACCAAGTCAAGCAGCCATTAAGAATGACCATGCTTACATAAGCATTTATAACAAGTATTTGATCCCTTGCGGTGGCAATCGGGGAGTGGGGGTGGCAAAGAGAGTAGTGTTGAAGATTATTTAACTTCCAAGGAATCTTTGAGATTTTATTTTGGCATTTACAGAAAGGTTATGTCTAGATATGTAATGAAGTTGGCTATGCCTGATGAAATGCTAAAAGCTGCGTTGTACAAGCGGGTACACCCAAGACATGACAGATCTGTACCCAGCTCCTGACTCTCTCTGTAGAAGTCAGAAAGGAAACGCACATCACTCTCCATCTCACTCCAGGGGATGATAACATGAGGAAGAAGAGTGTAATAGAGCTCTTTACCTTAAAGAGCTTGCAATTTTCACCACACTTTTTCAGAGTCACCCCTAGTTTTTGTTAGAACCTAAATAGTACTCTCTTTTTTTTTTTAAAGATTTAATTTATTTATTTGACAGATGGAGGTCACAGAGAAGCAGGCAGAGAGAGAGGAGGAAGCAGGCTCCCTGCTGAGCAGAGAGCCCAATGCGGGGCTCGATCCCAGGACCCTGGGATCATGACCAGAGCCGAAGGCAGAGGCTCCAACCCACTGAGCCACCCAGGCGCCCCAATAGTACTCTCTTGAACTACCTACCAACATCGTATCTTAACTTCATTTTTGCCTTTTCCTGTAATTACTTTAAGCAGATGACTTTTTCTATAACTTAGCGTTATTCCCGGTCTTTTTTAAAATTCTTTTTTTATTCTAACACTGAGGAAGGAAAAAAAGGACCGTGTCAAGTCCTGAATCTTTACTCCTCTTCCAGTCTGATTATTGCCCTGACCACCCTCCCACACACACCTTTCTATTCAGCTTCATGTCCTAAGAAAGTGCTTCACAGAAGACACCACTCTCCCTACAGTGTCTTGGTCAAAATGGAATACTTTGACTTTGTTTCTTATCCAGTTTTCCATCTCCTGCCAGGGAGGTGAAGCTGTCTGTGCTCCGGCCTCCTCCATTGGCAGCATCACCAAGATGGCTGAGGGAGGCTGAAGGGATTTGCAGCCCATCACAGCCTTCTCCCCTCCAACCTTCTAGTCCATTTTAGTGGAGCATGTGAAAACCTCCAGAGCAAACAGAGACAGGAAATCAAGATTCAGATAATCCTCTCTGAGGATGCATAAGGCATACATGCGTTGGTCTTGAGCTTACAGAATGGAAATCAGAAAAACTTTGCTTGGGTCTCAGTGATACTAGTGTTCAAATCCCTAACTCTTCTGCCCAAGAAAAAGGGAGAGACAGAGACCTCAAAAATCTAGGCTCCTTACTAATGTCTATATAGATGCCTCAAATAGTTGATATTCATGGACATCTCCAACATGGTGTGTGTGAGTGAAGGGAATGAGAAATTCTTTCAAGATCCTTCAAGATCTTCCAGCTGGACTAAGAGTTAAATTCACATAAGACAGATTAATAGGAAAAAACAGCAACAACAACAAAAACCGGAGTTCAATTATGTGCAGAGGGTCAATAATGAAATCAAGACCTCAAGAAATGACCAAAGCAGACAGTTTTTACACTTTTTAGACAGAGAGACGATAAATCTGTGAGGAATTGATAGGACAAAGTAAACTTAACTTTGGGGGCTTCAGTTAGTAAGGATCTCTAAACAGAATTTGGGCTGGGACAGCAAATTAATGAAAAGTAACAAGTGTTGTTTATACAGTCTTTTCCACTCTAAATTTCCCATCTCTGGTCATAAGGATAGCTCTTTACCTCCTGCTATGGGTAGGATACCTTTCACATGGAAAATTTATTTCCTGCTTTCAGGGGAATGGAGGAGGGTCTGGGTCTCCTTACACAAACTGTCTCCTAAGTAACTTATTTAAATCAATTGATATGGTTGGGGCGCCTGAGTGGCTCAGTTGATTAAGCATCTGACTCTTGATTTTGGCTCAGGTCATGGTCTCAGGGTCGTGAGATAGAGCCCTGTGTCAGGCTCTACATGGAGCCTGCTTAGGATTCTCATTTCCCTTTATCTGCCCTAACCCTGCATGTGCTCTGTTTCTCTCTCTCTCTGTCACTCTAATAAATAATCTTTAAAATAAAATAAAATCAATAGGCCAAAGTGGTCCATCTTTGGGCAGCCTGCCCTTGGCCCCAACATGAGTTAGCACAGAAAATCACCCTCTGAAACCAGCTTTTGTGTCGAGAGAAGAGTAATCCAAATCTTTCTTTGATCACATTAATGCCCAAGAACAAAAGAGTATTTGACTATCACATAAGTAAAGGCCAGATACAAATGGCTTTGAACTTCTAGTCCTCATTTGTACAAATTGAGAAAATCGGGGCAGGGCAGGGTCATCTATTTTTCTTCTGCCTCTGTGTTGCCATTTGCTGAAATTGTCTTGTTCAATTTTGTTGACCACCTGAAATGATTTTGACAAACCCCTTCACTCTAGTTTTCTGACCAATATCGGACAGGCAACTACAGAAAAAATACATCCACTTGCTAATCTGCTTGTTATTTTGGATCAACTCAAGTGAAAATCTTGCTTATTTTTTCATCTGTCTTCATTGAAAGAAAATACCAAAGAAAAACCTCATTTTTTTATTGAGGTATAATTGACATATAAAACATTATTTAGTTTCTGATGCTAACTGATCAAAACATTTAAAAAACCATTTCCATTTGAAATAGAGGAGAGTAAATTACTATCTAGAGAATAAAACAAGTTGTTATTTCCCCTTTGGTGTCATTGCCAACCTTGCTCTTTACAAACCTCTTGTTCTCTTCTATTCTCTCACCCTGCAGACGTATTTTGGAATGGATGTCTCCGCAGTTGAAGATCCTGTTCAGAGGCGAGCGCTGGAAACAATGATAAAAACCTACGGCCAGACCCCTCGCCAGCTGTTCCAGTCGGCGCACGCCAGCAGGCCTGGATCCAAGCTCAACCTTGAAGGAGAGCTTCCTGCCGCTGTGGGATTACTAGTGCAGTTTGCTTTCAGGGAAACCCGAGAACAGGTCAAAGAAATCACCTATCCGGTATGTCATTTGAATTTCTTTCTTTTTCCCCCATTTTATTTTCTTTTATTTCTTTTCAGTGTTCCGGAATTCCTTGTTCATGCACCACGCTCTGTGCTCCATGCAATCCATGCCTTCCGTAATACCCACCACCAGGCTCACCCGACCCCTACACCCCTCCCCTCCAGAACCCTGTGTGTTTCTCAGAGTCCACAGTCTCTCATGGTTTTGAATTTCAATAGAATTCGGCAGAAGTTGACTCAACCCCGCAGTTGTCAGGCCCCCTCCGAGGCTCTAGTGAACAGAAAGGCCCCGGCCAGCAGGGTGCACTGCAGCCAGCGAATGTAGACGTGCTGTGAGCGGCAGTGTCCTGTGTGTGGTAAAGGCTGTCCCTGTCCCTGAGAGGAGGGCTCTGGGGAACTCAGGTCAGGCGGCCAGCACCTGGGGAACTAGTAGCAGGGAAAGCCTGCTGGAGCAGTGGCCTAACAGGAACCTGCCCACCAGAGGAGAGAAGGCATCCAGGACTGGAGAGTGGTCCGAGCGTGGGTATGGCTGTACACACGTGCATGGCAGGGCTTTGGCCACCTTCCACCAAAAGTACTCACCAGAAGTGTGGGTGTTGTGGCCTACAGTGAAGGGAGAACCTTACGTATGTCTTTGGACACCCCCCCATAGTAACAGTAAGAAGTATTGCCTCTTAAACTGGAAAGTAGGCATAGTTTTTACTTTGAAATACAAAAACAAAGTGGCAAACCATAAAAGTAAAATGGATTCTAACCCTCAGCTACATTGTTCATCATAAAAGCAGCAGAGGATGGGAGACCATGAATTGTAAAATGTAAAGGTTTGTGGAAAGGAATAGCAGAAAATGAAAAGGCATGGGAGAGAGGTTGGGAAGAACCTTCATGGAGAAATATAGCAACACATCCCCAACTGCAGGAAACTGTGACCCATTTTAAGAGAAAATGGCTTTCACAGACCTTGGCTTGACAGTTGTTTCTTAAAATAATGTTACTTAAATACAATAAATGTAGAACACAGAAGACATGTAAATCCTTCATGTTCAGAGCTCACATATGTCAAATTTGCATGTTAAACACAAACCAGAGCAATATAACCAGTAAAATTCAAATTTCAAACATTAGTATGATGTGATAGATAGATAGATAGATCTCAGTATAATGTTATTTTGTCCAAAACAGATCACCAGTGTTGTGTTTCGTAGTTGATTTTATTCTATTCTTTTTTCATGCCAAAATAATTTAATAGCACATCCCTAAAAAGTAATAAATGCCATTTAATCTACACTACACTTAGTGCTAACTAACTTTATAGCTGGTACGTGTAAAGATCTGAGCTCACAGTGGGACCCTGGTACTGACCGGCCTCATTCCCACCTCAGAACCTTTGTGTCGACTGTTCCCTCCACCCAGGACTGTCCTCAGATGAGCCCCATTTTGCTGTCTCATTTTCTTCAGGTCTCTGCTCAGATATCCTCTGCTCAGTTCCCTGACCCCGAATCTAAGATAGCAGCTCCCATGCTCTCAGTCCTCTCCCTCCCTCTTGCTAGAGCTTTCAGGGCTGCTGAGCCTGTGTCTGTTTATCTCTTGTCTGCCCCTCCTCCCAGCTGAAAGGCAACTCCATGAGGACCGGGGCTTTGTCTGTATTTTCATCACTGTGTCTAGCAACAAGGAGCATATACATCTATACGCTAAGTATGGGGGAAGTAAAAAAATATATATAAAATAATGTTTGCTTACAAAGGGCTTATAATCAGGCTGCTTACTCTTTGTTTAGAATTCAAATTAGAAGTCACTCTATATTTACTACATTTTTTTTAAAAAGCATACTTTTTATTTTTCTCTGTTTTAGAGTCCTTTGTCCTGGATAAAAGGCTTGAAGTGGGGGGAGTATGTAGGCTCTCCAAGTGCTCCCGTACCTGTGGTCTGCTTCAGTCAGCCCCACGGAGAAAGATTTGGTTCCCTCCAGGCTCTGCCCACCAGAGCCATCTGTGGTTTGTCCCAAAATTTCTGTCTTCTAATGACGTACAGCAAAGAACAAGGTAAAAGAAAACATAATGAGAATCGCTCTAGGTATATTTTTCATGGGATTTGATGTTTTCAGCTCCTCTGTGCCACTATTTTATTTGCAAGTATTGAGTCCATGGTGAAAAGTCATTCAAATTTGTGGCTATTTAGTGCAAAGTAGGAATTAAACACACCACATGGGGAAAAGGGGGGAGATTAAATGTAGTGCCATTTGGAATGAGAGAGGAAGAGTCAGAGACAAGAATAAATGTTTAGGCTCACAAGATGAGAAGAGTATCAATCTTAGAGAAATGTACCTTTTGAGACTCTTGAATTGCAGAGTAGGCACTTATTTAGCAACGTTAGTACCTCAGAAGGTATAGTCAGGAGATTAAAACAAACAAAACAAAACAAGTCATGCTAGCCTTGAAAACAGGTTTTAAAAATAGGTATGCCTGGAAAGCAATCCTTTTCTCACCCTCAGTACACTGACTCGCTAACAGCAACACATGGAAAAGTGCTGTAATTGCTTTATGGTAAATGTAAATTAAGCATGTCGTTTAATGGAAAAGAACTCTCCCGACTTCCTAGGCTTGGGCTTGGGCACTAAAATTAGTGATGATACTCGTTTGTTCGTATCAGGCGTGTGCAGATGGGCCTAAAAGCCAGCGTGTGGACTAGATGCCTCCTGACACTCACACTGTTTGGGTTTAACGTGATTTCTGATGCACCACGCTCCTTGGGGGTCCGTGTACCCTCCCACCACATACAGCTCTGCACTGTACAGATGTGGTACCCGTGCTGAGCAGGGGGCACTCAAATTAAGTGTGCTGGCTGGACCACAGTTCTTTGTAGACTACTCTTGTTTATATCATAGAATCAATGATCGCCTTTATACTTGTTAGCAGTAAGAGAGGCTGCTTATCATTTTCTTTAATTTTGGTGAATTAGTAGGATTGGGTAAATCTGTTTAATCGTAACTATTATAATATCAGTGTTGCAATTAGTTGTGAGATGTGTGACAAATAATTTACTACTAATAATACTTAAAGTACCAAAATGTGTCAGTAATTTGCTTTTAAAAAATTAGACTGGATTGAAGTTTGTCTCTGTTGAGCAGAAGAGAAAGGGCTGGTGTTACCACTTACCATGATGGAACGTAAATATGTCAAATGTCATTGTCAACCTATCTCATTTGTTGCACTATAGTCAGAGCCCTTAGTAGTAGTGTTCATTCAAATTATGCTTTATTTCCTTGTAGAATGTACTTGGGTCTTGCCAGCACCTAGGTTGTGTGGGGAAGCAGTATACTACAACAGATTATAATACACAACAGTATACTGCAACAGATACAAGGTACTGGCCTCAGGAGGCACAGAGCCATGAGTTTACATCCCAGCTCTGCTACTTAGTAGCTGTTTGACCTTGAGAAAATTGCATAAACCTTCTAAATCCTGGCTTTTGATCTATAAATCGGGAATAACAAAAGGATTGACCTCACAGGGTAATTTACTATAAAGATTTAATGAAATAATGTAGGGAATGATTAGCACAGTGCCTGACTCCTCCTAAGTGCTCAGTAAAGGTCCATCAGACCATAAGCACCCCGGGGCTCCCTGGGGACTGTGTGAGCGCTCACTGCTGCACCCACCACATTACAGAGGAGCGAGAGGAGTGCTCACCCACCCCATAGCAGCCTTAGGAGTGAGAGCCCCAGTTACAGATGGGGGTCAGGTCATGTGCTACAGCTGCAAGGTACTGAGCCCTGCTTTATCAAGTAACTATATAATTTTGCTAAGCTATACATGTATAGAACAATGTAACTGCAATGATTTTGATGACCTTAAACCCTTACTCAAAACTTGTGCCTCCAAATTGCCTGAGATCCCTTTTTTCCAAAAATATACTTGCCTGGGTCTCATTTGAGCCACACAGTGTCAGAATCTCTGGGGCTCATGTCCAAGCCTAGGCGTGCTAGAAACACCATATTCTTGCAAAGACCTGTTTAAGATTCACTGTCCTAGTAGGTAAAGGAGAAGTTTATTTTTCTTTAAAAAAAAAAAAAAGAGGTGGTGCATCTTGTAAGTGCTAGAATGAGAAACTGGGGGCAGTTACTAAATGTACTTAATTCATTGAGCACGCGGGCTATTGAAGTGCCCGCTACATGCCAGGCATTATGGTAGAATTTGAGAGGCCCTGAGACTCATGAAATGTGGTTCCTTTCCCTAGCAGCTTAGATTTAGATTTAGATTTTATTAAGTGGGTATGTTCCAGTTCCTTTATTGCAAAACTGATGTCAGCATTTGGTATTATAACCCACAAAAGAAGACAAAAGTCTGTGAATTACATTTTCACTGTGGTATTCTTTCAACAAATATGTATTTGTTTCATTCCTTTATATGTGGGCTTATTTTGCTAGGTACTGGAATAAATAAAGCCCGTTCTCTCTCCTTAAGGGACTTAAGCAGTGCAAATTTCCAGGGCAGCACCAGTTATAGCATTTCTGTTGCATTAGCTATATTCAGCATACCAACAAGACATAGATTATGAATAGTACTGAAAAGGGATGTCAAAATCTCCAAATCTTTATCCCAAAAGACATAAAACTATGTTGGAAAAAAAAGAGAAAGAGGAAAAGAGTAGAAGCTCGTCAAATCTATCTGTTCTACAAAGCCCTGGCAGTTGACAGGATTAAATGGTCCCTTCCCAGGATAGGGGTTGCTTCTAGGATGGCAGTGTTCTTTATAGTATGGATAGTTGTCCATGCTGATTCTTCATCAGGTGGTAGCTGCAAAGTTATTTAAACAGTGTCTAGTTTATATTTAAGTATCATAGAACATGAACAGAATAAGCTTGACTATCATTGTCTTCCATAAAAATTTCTGAACAGACATTTTGGTGCTAAATCAGATAAGCCCTAACCAAACACTACGAGTGAAAAAGAATTTAGTTTCCACTCTTAGAATCCCATTAGCATTAAAGGAATAGAACAACTTAAGTCCACCCATCTTATGATTTGCTCTGGAAAGATACTGTGTTCTGCCATGCAAACTTCAGCTCTTAACCCACCATTTTGGGGGGCTATCAAATAACAGTTGAGCAGTGGCAGTCTGACACTTTTCTTTCTCCTTTTGGAGGTGTGAGAAGCATGAACAGTACTGACATTCAGTGGTCGGCCATCCTGAGCTGGGGATATGCTGATAACATTTTAAGGTTGAAGAGTAAGCAAAGCGAGCCTCCAATAAACTTTATACAAAGTTCACAACAATATCAGGTAAACTTTGTTACGGAGTACTTTATCATAATAATTAAGTGTAATGCTCTAGAAAGGGCCAGACTGAGAGCAGCTCGTCTTTAATGTTCTGCTGTTAATCCAGTCTGGAAGCTGGTGACGCTGGATTTAGACCTTGTTTACAGTGCTCAGACCTTCCTGACTGTTGCTATTCTGTGTCCCCAAAATTTGTCTTCTCCCCATTATCTCAATGAAATGATATTATAAGCACTTAGCGTCAGCTACTGGCAATGTTGGAACAAAATCAGCACTACTTTCTTCTCAGGGCTCACTTGCCTTTTGTCACTGTGTCATTTTCTATAACCAGAGTGCAATCCTCTGGTTTTGGCTATTAGACTAGGTATTCAGGCATCACAATGGGTAGAAAGAGCATCGGGCCCAACTAAAGCCGTCTGACCTGTGTTAGTGTCCTGCCTTTATTATTTACTCTGTAGCCTTTGGCAAGCACCTTAACCTTTCCAAACTTGAGGTTCTTTCCTCTTTGAAACTGGGGTAATAGTACCCCCCACTACTCTCTCCTAAAGCTGTTGTAAAAATATTTCCAATTGTATATATACTGTATATATACTGTGTGTGTGTACGGATACATATATATGTGTGCATGTATGGACACACACACAATACTGCCACAACTTTTTCCTGCACTAAATTGTATGTTAAACAATGGGAAATTCTTTTGCCATTTCCTGATTCCCATTACCTTCATAACATCTCGTGCCTATTCATGTGTCCTAACATTTCCTCATTCCCTGAGCATGTTAGGAATGGAGTAAGCTGCCACTTGTGGGGATTTTTAGCAGTGAAAGGAAAGGAAGGCAATGACTTATTTGCTTAACCCTCAATATACTTAAAAAAAATGGTCATCACCTTTTGTTATCTGATTATCAGTAAACTAACAAAACTAAACATAAGGACAGCGGAAAACAACCTTATTAGAAATGTTAATAAGAATTTGAGCATTGCAAAATTACTTCTATTATGTAAAGTTTGACACATCAGCATCATTAAAGATGAAAGAAAACTGCCATAAGTCCTTTTAGCAAAACAGCACTATCCAGATTCTTCTAGCAAAATACTCTGTGATAAAGAACTTGCGCCAAATGGCAATATATTTCCTTAGAAATATATTGTCCTCTACATGGTTCTCTAGTTTGAGAAAATTCATCCAGGATGTTATCATATGAGGAGCCACACTCAGATCTCACTTCTACAATCATAGTCTCATCGCTAGAGATTAGGGTTCTGACTCTTTGCCTTCTGACTCATCTCATAATTGTGAAACCTAGTCTGTCAGTTTCATTCTCTTTTCTATTATCAGTAGGACATGAGAAATTCTGAATTCCCAGCTGTGTTCAGTGAAAGTTAAAAGCAGAGTACGAAGCAGTGTCTCCAGTCTTCCTTTATATTTTCCTTTATATATGACACCACTCTTTGGACAGTACAATCAGAAAACCAAAAGATGATGGTTTATTTCACAGGTTACATTATCCTTCCTGGAGATCCATTGTTCTGCATTTCCCTGTTTGTTTTGCTCTAGCAGAGTTGGGAATAACTGTTGAATAGTCATGACAGAATTCCTACAGTGATGAAATAGCATAATGTTTCAAGACAGAGGGAAGATGAAATTATTAAAACCTGTAATGTAACTTAGGTTTATGAAAGGGTTCAGTAGACCCATATGGTAATGCTAAGACACTGAGTTTTATTCTAATATAAAAAAAAAATATTTTCTCTTTGTTCTTTGGAAGGCCTCTAAAAAAGAATGTAAGTCATGAAATATTAATCCTTACAAATAGTTAGAACTATTCAAGAAAGAAATTCAAAAAATGAAATTGGGTCCAGTGGACTCTGGTGATGTTTCAAGAGTTAAGAAGAGCCAGGATGAAAGAAGGTCATTGTTAATGTAGCAGACACTCGAGCACATTTGAAGGTCTGGGGGAAGAAGCCAGCAAGAGACAGCTTGAAAGTCTGAGAGCAAGGACAAGGGTTTGGAGGAGCTCTGGGTATGGGGTGGGGCTGCCCTTAAAAGCAGAGGAGCTTCCTCCTTTAAATCAGGAGAAGCACCAAGACACTTGAGGCACAAAGGAAGGAAGGGGATGAGACCTGTGGCTGATGGCCTCTGTCCCCTTAGCGCAGTGCAGTGTGAGTGCAGGCTATGGGACAGGTGGGAGGGGAGAAGTGACCCATGGGAGCAGAGGTGATGGGGACCGGTGCCGGGGGTCAGCGGGCTCCCAAAGCCAGAGGAAGACTTATTGGGCCAGAAGTTGAATGGTCCTGAATAGAACCTCCATGGTTAGGACTCAAGGGTTTACAGTCCCAAAGGAATAATCTGAGATTTTTTCTCCATGTTTATCTTTCCTTTGTCTCCTATTTAACAATCTTTAGAACTGTTAGAAGCAATACCTCTCTCTTTGTATGTACCCTAATTCCCCACCAAAAGCAGAAAAAAGAAAAAAAAAGTAAATATCAGATAGATGTGAAACCACGCATATATGCACATCACACACACACACTCAACCTTAGACCTCATCAATCAAACCATTAAATTTCTGAGGAACAAGTGGCTGTGTGTGTGTGTGTGTGTGTGTGTAGAGAAAAGTGTAAAGTCATAGACGATGATGTAACACATTTTAACTAGCCTTTAGCGTCTGGCTTAACATTACAGAATATTATCATATCTTGCACATTTTTAATCAGTTCAAGTAAAATGTTTATTAAATTTTGTGGTTATATATTTTTTAAATAACCACCAGAGAAGTAGAAACATTTCTCATGCTTTTCAACACCATGATCTTTGGTTTGTCCTCACCCACAGGTGACGAGTTGTGCCTGGGTGCCTGACAGCTGCCAGCTGTTCACCGGAAGCAAATGCGGGGTCATCACGGCTTATACCAACAGGTTTACCAGCAGCACGGTAGGTCCTGGGCTCATTTTGTCAGTATTTTGGGATTTTCATGCTCATGAGAAGGAGAAAAGGCTTCGGAAGTGCAATTCATTGGTATAAGATTAACTGAAAATGTTTGTACTTCAATTTTTTGTTCTTTAATCTTTTCTTCCTGTAAGCTCTTAAAATGTGAAAGGTCACATATCTGACTCTTTACTTTTAGGTTTATTAGGATCATGAAAATTTTTGAAAATAATTATAGCAACCCTATCTTTTGGTGTCAAAGACATAGTATTTTGCATCATGATCTGTTTTGTATTTAGACTTTTTCATAACACTGTGATGCTTCCTGTATTCTCAGTGTCAGCCTGCAAGCTTAGGGGTACACTACAAGATTCTGTGAAATTTGGAAGCTTAGAACTCCTAACATTTTACCTTCCTACAGTCTCTGGACTATAGCAAAATCCAAGGAGCCCATCTTGATTACCACCACTTACTGGAAGAAATTTATTTTAGCCATTTGCTGAATTTCCAGGATTTGAAAATTAAATTATAAACAGTCTAGTGAAAAAAAGACATATTATGCAATACTTCTTTTAATTTACTGTTGTTCCTTTCTTGAATCAACTCTCGATGGTGTTGTTGAGGAAAAGTGGCAAATTTAGGGTGATAATTATCTTTTCCTTCTAGAACTGGGATAATTATTTTAGTCTAGAACTTTCTTTTGCTTCCCCCCATTACAGTTTTCTCCATTAAATTATTAAATGTGTTCTACTGGGTAGAACCAGTCTTCCTAGCATGGGGTGATGCTGGGTTCCTCTTACTTTTCTGTCCAAGTTTGTTCCCTTTTAAACTCTTATTAAGATTCCTTCCATGATCCTTGGGGTATAAATGTGACCATAATATTGTTTCCATCTCTTAGCCTAAGAGCCATCAAAATGTCTTAAGCAGTTGTAATATGATCTAGCAAGCATTTTAGGAAGCCCACTGTAGCGCCTGTCAGAAACAGCATGTGGGGGTATGAAACTGGAGGCAAGGGAGCCCACCATAGTGGGCTTTGGTGCAGGGCTCTATGCAGGAGAAAGGCACCTATAAAGCCCAGTTATTACAGGACACTGATGTGTGTGCTCTGAGAACAGAGAGCACATAGCAGGGGCTGGTTGTCAGAAAGCCTGGAAAGTTCCACCTGAGCTGGATCTTAAAGGATCATTTTACGAAGTGGAGGAAAGAGGACAGAGTATTTCAGCACAGGAAACCCACAACCCGGAAACAAAGACATGGTAACTTGGGGGCTGGCAGATACTTTCATGTGTAGTTTAGAGTATGAGATGCTGGGAGCTGGGGTCAATGCAGGGCAGGAGAGGGAGGCTGAGGCAAGTTCTCATATGCTAAGGTCTCCGCAGGGAAGTGTCTTAACCGTTGGAATGTCTTCTTTGGACTCTTACAACATCTCTAATATTGACTCCGGACATCACATTTATCTGCTAAATGCACCCTCTGTTTCTTGTTTTCTCCAAATACGTTCTCATCCCCGCTGCAAGGGCAGCCGTCCGTGTGTGTGCTCCTGGTGGCGCACCGCGCCGTCCGACTGCTCTGCATACACTCCTGGTCGCACACCACGCATTCCGACTGCTCTGCAAACACTCCTCGTCTCGCACCATGCGGTCCGACTGCTCTGCAAACAGGAGCTGCTGCTTTTGCTTTTGTTTTCTTTTTTTTTTTTTTAATTTTTTAATTTTTTTATTTCTTTTCAGCGTAACAGAGTTCATAGTTCTACACCACACCCAGTGCTCCATGCAATGCGTGCCCTCCACAATACCCACCACCTGGCTCCCCCAACCTCCCACCCCCCGCCCCTTCAAAACCCTCAGGTTGTTTTTCAGAGTCCATAGTCTCTCATGGTTCATCTCCCCCCCAATTTCTCTCAACTCCCTTCTCCTCTCCATCTCCCCATGTCCTCCGTGTTATTTGTTATGCTCCGCAAATCTTTCGCTTTTCCCAGCACTTTGCATAGCCTTGTTCCAAGTTTTCCTTAGTGCCGTTCTTCCCGTCATTTAGAATTCTCAGTGTGCGCTGACACGGTGTGTAGTAGGGCTAGAGAGAAGATGAGGTTGTCGGCATAGGAGTCACCGGGCCCTGCAGAGCTCCGGACGCGCCGGACAGGGGCACAGCTGTCACAGTGCGAGCGCGGCAAGACGTGTGCCTCCTTGACGGGTGAAGCTGTTGTAAGCCTGCGAAGCTCATGTAGCTTACCTTCCCACAGCTGTACATTTGCCTGAAAGTAGGTTTTTCAGCTTTATTTGTAAGGGTTTTCTCTTTCTCCTAAGTGTAATAGTATTAGGTAATCAAGTCATGAGATTAAGTTACTAGTTAGACTGCGTTCCACGGTGCATCTTAGCTGCGCTTTTATCTGTTTGCTCTGAGGGGAAGAGCCGTGGGTTTTCGTGGATGTTCTTGCGACTTTTTCTCAGGGACCACCTCACCATCTCGGCATCCCACAAGCTGCGTTGTGACCCCATCCCTGTGAGGCTAGCCGGAGGCAACTCATATTCTGCTTGCTGTTCTCCCAACCCACTGAGCACCGGCATTCTAGAAGCATTTATGTTCTTATTTGTGGTAGCTTTAACACAGACATAAGACAGGCTCCCCAAGTGCTGTATAGGATGTGACCAAAATAATTACTGTCAGAAAATCTTTTCAAAGGGATCTTAGGAAATACATTCCTTACCTAGTGAAGCATATTTAACTCTGAACATTGTAAGTTCTGTTCAATCTCCCAAGATTGTCTGCTAAAATGTATTCTAGGTAAGGATGAACAAGTTGATTTGTTATAAGGAATTATCTATAAGCCATTTACATATTAGAGAAGAATGGCTTCCAAAAGTGATAACTGATTTTAAAATAGCTGCTATGAGTCATTTTTTTCACTAATTAAGTAGCATAACCACCTCGTCCTCATGCAAGTGAACACCTGTACTTCCATTCTCTGAATCGGTGGTGGCCAGAGAGTATATACGAGGCTTATCTGAGGTAGTGGTATGTCATTCAAGAGCAGTTTTTTTAGAAGATTTATTTATTTATTTTAGAGAGAAAGAGAGAGATTGAAGGGGACAGAGGTAGAGAATCTTCAAGCAGACTCCCCAGTGACTGCAGAGCTGGACACGGTACTCGATCTCATGACCCATGAGATCATGACCTGAGCCGAAGCTAAGAGTCAGACACCTAACCGACTGAACCACCCAGGTGCCCCTCAAGAGCATTTTTAAATGAAGTAGTCCGTGGTTCCTATTCTGCCTGTGGAAACTGTTTTCTGACCTGTCAGGGAATCATCTAGTAACACTAACGCTTGCAGTCATTTTAAAGTTTAAAGTCTATAAAATTTATCAACAACCACTAAAGGGATCCTATGCTGTGTTTACCCTATAAATATTATTCGTGATCATGGAGTTAAAAAAATACACATACATATATGTGTGTAGTAATTAAAGCATCAAATTGCTGACAAGCTAGTAGGGAATTCCCAAGCCAGAGAGGTAAATAAGCAGGGGGAGCTCTCGCCTGGAGGGCATTTGTCACTCCTGGAGTACTGACACTGTCCTTGGACAGCCCTTGTGAGAGGAATACCTAATACCCAGGGACTGAGCAAGCTCAGGAGGCCCAAGGAGGCCCTTCTCCCAAGGCTGGCCTCAGAAGGACTACACCGGAAGAGTGAAGGTGAGTTCAGGGGGGCTCCTCTTGTATGGAATTGCAGCCTGGGTTACAGTTCCCTGGGTGGTCCAGATCTCCAGACTTAACTTCAGCTAAGGTGTGCATAGACCATATGGTGGTCCAGGCCATCTGGCAGAAACAAGGACGAATCCCTCCAAATAATTTTTTCTTATTTTTTAAAAAGACTTATTTATTTATTTTAGTGAGTGAGAGCTTACGAGCAGGAGGAGGGGTAGAGAGAGAGACAGAGAGAGAGGCAGAGAAGCAGACTCCCCCCTGAGTGGGTAGTCAGAGGCTTAACCGACTTAACCCTCAGGGCACCCCCAAATAATTTGTTTAAATGTCATAACAAATACACAAAACCAGGCACACCAATGTACATGCAAGAAAATGAGTAAGTGGAAAAGTGAAACTTGATTATAATAAGAGAAATGCAATTTAAAGCAACCTTCGCTGACATTTAGAAGTTGGGCAATTTTCACTTCACATTTACAGTATGAAGTGGGTCACGGACTCCAGTGCTCAAGAGTTCAGGCAGGAAAAGGAGGGGCTCGGGCCTTTGCCATCAGGGCATTCCTTGGTCCCAGGGCCCCAGAAGCATGGTCTGAAAGGGTTCTGGGCATATGCCTTTAGCCCTGCAGACACCTCCCCTTGTTGAGGAGGTCACAGCCCAAAGAGAGACAGCAGGGGCTCAGACCCGGGACTCTGGGCCTTGTGAAAGCACATCTCCTGCCTGTGACTGTGTGTGGTTGAGCGTCTCGTGTCCTCGCTAAACAGAAGCACCTGCCACACGCCGCTGTAGCCGATTGTTCCAAGAAAGACTGTGAGCCTGGTATTGCCTGGTCATTTGAATCTTTTAGTGCAAAATACATATTTTCATGTGAGTAAAACCCTAGACTATGTAGAACTTGAAATAGGTGAGCATCAGCTACTGTATCAACACAGATATGTTGCCAAAGCAGTGGTGAACAAAAAGGCAAGATGTGAAAGACACCTGAAGACTAGTAGCACTTACAGAGAGTGATTCGTCAACGTGAGAAACCATACAGTGTGTTGTTCATGATTATGGCAACGTACAGTAGAACGTATGTTCTATACATGTGGGAAACAAATGCAAAATTCAGGATGGTAGTAACTTCTGATGAGAGAGGAAATAGAACAGTACACAAACTGGGTAATGTTTAATTTCTTCTCTGTTTAAAAAAATAAATCAATCGTAGAAAATGTTAGGATTAGTTTAACTGAGTGGTCAGTATACAGCTTTTTATTATACTTACTCTTTCTACTTTGCTGTATCCTTTGAAGTGGAAATATTGAAATACTTTAAGACAATAAACAGCTTAGTCTAATGAAATCAAGAATCAAACCTAGTATAAACATCTAGCTTCTGTGAGCCAACGTGGCCCTTGGAACTCGGTTTGCAGCCTTTCATTTAGAAAACCAGTCTGTAACTATGGACAGGTAATGGTGGTTTGAGAGGACGTCACTGTTGGTGGCATCATAAATTGGTACAATGCCTTTGGAAAGTACATTGTCAAGAACTATAAAATTGTTAGTACTCACTGACCTACTAGTAGGATTCTGGAAATTTATTCTGAAGAAACCATTCAGAAGAATTTTCACACATGAAGGATTTAGTTATGGTATCTATAATTTTGAAAATATTAGAAACAATTTTAAATGTCTAATCAGTAAAAGTGTTCAAGTAAATTATGGCATACGAATTGCACAGAATATTGTAACACCATTAAATTCATTTTGAAGACAATGATATAAAATTAAGACAATATATGATATAAATTATAATATGATATAAAATTAAGACAAGATATAAAATTATTTGGGTGACAATAATCATAACTATAAAAATACTTGTGTATGTATTTGGACAAAGGTTGGACAAGAAGACAAAAAACAAAAAAGCATTTTAATTCTTGAAATTATGGACAAATAAAAATGTTTTAAAGTTTAATTAGTTTTACCTTTTAGGAAAGAGTTGAACTGCAATGGATTGAAACATGATGTGCTTGAGAAGAATGTTTGAGTCCCTTGAGTTCTTTTTGAAACAGAGTACTAGGAAACTTTTGTCATGCTTTTTATCTTGCACTTCACCAACTTTTTTCAATTTCAGCCCTCAGAGATAGAAATGGAGTCTCAGATACATCTGTATGGGCACACAGAAGAGATAACCAGCTTATTTGTTTGCAAACCCTACAGTATAATGATAAGTGTGAGCAGAGATGGAACCTGCATCATATGGGATTTAAACAGGTACAGAAGAAGATTTCCAACTCAGACACAACTGCCTCTATGTTTCTTTTCTTCCTGTGTGAAACAGGTGCACTGAAATAAGATCTTTACCTTATGATTATTTTTTTTTTTTATTTCTTTTCAGCGTAACAGAGTTCATAGTTTTACACCACACCCAGTGCTCCATGCAATGCGTGCCCTCCACAATACCCACCACCTGGC